>PNEQ01073947.1:0-15164 GCA_003012365.1 Medauroidea extradentata
AAAGGGGTTAAGTCACTGACTTAAGTCCTTTTCAAAATAGTTTGACAATTTCGCTTCTAAATACTAAACTGCACAGCATTACGACTTGCTTCCTTTTCAACTAAAACGATGTATTTAGGGGTTTTCATACACTACAATGCAATACTCGATTTTCCAGTTTTTGTGACTTAACCCCCTTTCCAAATAATCGATTCAATTGAACAGTGGGCTGGTTTAGAAACATATTTTTTGAAGCACATTCCATCCAATAAAAGTAAAGATATTTTACAGAAGGAGAGTGTGAGGAAAGTGACATCTTTACTCAAACAATCAGGGATTTTAGCTCAACTTCATTTCACAATGTCTCCTGTTAAATTGTTTCAAAAATTCACTAAGTGTTTCCAAAGGGAGGCTCCTTTAATTCATGTTCTGCATTCAAAGTGAAACCAAGTCATATTCATATGATTGGACAAGTTGCATGTTGTTTGAGGCAATTAGTTTAGTGCCCTTACAACAACTGGTACTTTCAGGGGATGTAAGAGATAAACTTTCTCAATTACTAAAAGTATAAGTTTTGTGTTCTTTGAAAAATGTTCAAGCACATTATATTGCTGGAGCTAAATATCTTGTGGCAAAAGTAATGACAGACTCAGTGTTTCTAAAACAAGCACTTGGATTCCTCAATCCACTGGGAAGAAAATCTGAAAGAAGCTGTCAATACATTAGGAAAGTATTAAAATCACTATCTATGGATATTCCAGATAATCAGCTTGCTGATGAAATGCCTACAGTTAGAAAATGAACCATCAGAGAGTGAAGCGGCATCATCACGTATTGATAGTTACTGGGCTTATTTCATAAGACTGAAGAAATTGTATGGTTCACCAAGATTTCCTTTTGTATCCAAAGTAATTAAAGCTGCACTTAGTTTGTCTCATGGGAATGCAGATAACAAAACGAAGATTCCCCATCTCAAAAAAATGTTCTTACAGAGGAAAAAACACAGATGTTTTGTAGGTCCTTAAACAACATCCTCATGGTAAAGGATGCATTGAAGTTTTATAACAATAAACCTTATCTGGTTCCTATTACTAAGAACTATTAACTTTGGGTCAAAATGCTCATAAACACTACAAGGCTTATCTTGAAGAACAGAGAGTAGCCAGAGAGAAAGAAGCAATGCTGAAAGAAGAAGAAATAAAAAAAAAAACAAGAAAGGTTAAAAAGTGCAAGAACTGTGAAGAAAAGTATTGAGGAGATTGAAAGTACACTTTTAAAAAAGAGGAGGAAACTTAATGAAACCAGAGAATCTGCAAACTCTTTACTTAGTGAAGTCACAGAACATCTTAGGAAGGCTCTGAAGAAAGGTGACCTTAAGGAAGCTCAAGCTGCTCAAGGAATTTGGAAGGTGTTGTGTCTTTGAAGAAGGAAGAAAGCACAGTAGATGGCTGCTAAGCACAATAAGTTGTCCATTTCCTTTTTATATTTTTGTTTTAGATAATAAGTTTAAATGTTTACTGAATACTTGTGTTTGATATACTAATAATGGAAAATTTTGCTTAAGTCATAGGTTTTATTTTGTTGTAAGTATTTGAAATCTTCTTTAAATTATATGAGTTGTGTTGTTGTATGTTCCTGTTGTATGTTCCATGTTCTCAGTGCTTGTGAAATTAAAATTAATAATGATGTCTAATTGTAGCTTAAACTCAACATATTTTTGTTGTGATTCTAAAATAAAATATATTTTCAGTGTTCATTAAATTTTTAAGTTATCTAACAAGTCTGTTTCTAAAATTATATTTGCATTATTTCTGGCCTTAACTAGTACATTGGTAGCAGGATATTTAAAAAAAATTGTTCATATTTTCGTTTTTCTTGGTGACCGAGGCTTGATTTTCGAAGTATCTTTTTTAGATATCTGTTGGTCTACAAAGTCTCCTTTTTTAAGGTTTTAGTCTACAAATTGTCTCTTTTGAAAGTCAGATGTCACTCGTATCCCTGAATGTGTCACAATGTTCAAAACTGTAAAACAGGGCTAGGTCACTTATGTTACTCAACAGAAGTCATTTTTTTTATTTTCTGTGATTTTGCGTGTAATATATGCAGCAATAGTGATAACAAAATATTTTGTTCTACAGTATGACATCCAATGAGCTACATCACAAAATTCACGTTCTTTACAAATTACAAGCCAATTAAACGCACAAAATGTCTGGCATTTACAGTATAATACATAGTTTCTTGAGACCTATAAAAGCTTGTACAGTTGAAAAATTTGTTCTGTGCATGCCTTGTTTTATATTGTAACTATTATTTTTTTCTTTTAACACAGAGAAAATGTCCATGCATGTTTTGGTTTTTTTATATTCTGAAACCCAGAGTAGAAAAACTGTTTATAATCTACATGTGTAGAAATGTTATTTGGTACTTTTAATAAGTAATATGTAAGCGATGTTTCCCCAAAACTGCTCATACGTAATATGGGGAACTAGATAACCTATTAAATTTTTTACCTTTAGAATGCATTTTTTTTATGTATTACACATTAAAGTACATTAAAATCTTTGTTCATTGGCGATGTTTCACGACATTCCTTTTTTCCATCATACTGAGTACTAGTGACATAATTTACACCGATTCTTAGTAACATATACTCAAACTAGTTAAATAATTCAGTTGTGCAGTGTTGAACAGTGTCCAAAATATAATGTTTGAAAATACTGTACATAAAAAACACAAACTTATAATAATTTTTCTTCCAAACATATCTTTTTGATTTAATTTTATAAATTTTTCTTAGTAATAATGTTACATACCGACAAAACGATTGATTGAAATGTATGCGAAATTCACTTTGAAACAGTTAACGTGTTTTCTCATTACCTGCAAGACTTTTAAGGGGGATTGATCCCTGTTAGATTGGTTTTACGGTTTTTCTTATAAATCAGGGAATATACACATTGTTTTACTTTTTTCACGCTGACAAGACATAGTTTACTGTTTCTTTCACGTTTTGGAATCCATATGACATTGTTTCTGTTAATTTTGTGACCTCTGTAATCGCTCCCGTAAATAAAGCCATTTTTCCTTTTCAGCTGTTTCTCGTTGCAAAATAATGAATATATTATCGTTCCAACAATTACAGAAAATCTATTAAGTTTGTATCTATGCCTTGTCGTGACAAAATTTTTGATACATCGATTGGAACAGAAGTTATCGAGAAGAAACCGACAAATCCAAGGTGGTAGGGATCAATACCCCTTAACTAGAATATTATACATTTTGAAAAATGCTAAATTTGCTTCTCTCTTTATTTTGTAGATGGAGTGTCATGTAACATGCAACTGTTCTGTGCAAATCTATCAAACTCTGCTGCAGCATAACACCTGACAGTAAAAAAAAGTGTATTTTTTGTTTTAAATTACAGCAAATTGGAACATATACTTGTACAAAATGTAAAATTTTATTTTTACAAAATTTACATCACTAGGCAGTAAGAATTCTCTGTTAGTTTTGTAAAATACTTTGCATTGGAAAATCAGAGTCATCAAGTCACAGTTAGGTTTGTTCAGACACATACTCAAATATATGTCTTCTGTTAATCTTAAATTATTTACTTAATCATTTCACAACAGGGACGCCAACAATATAAGTGAGCCGGGGGAGATTACCTGCCCCCCTTTTTTTATGAATCCTTGAAACATGGACAATCCTTAAACAATTTACTTGTCACCATGCAATAATTTTACTTGTTCTTTATTTTAATACAACATAAAAGTTATTTTAAGACAGCAAAGCTCCAATATCCAAGATGGCAAAAATTTTCTGTGTTCTACCTACTGCAAAAATGACTGTCTCTCGCAGAACTCGAGTGGGGCATAAAATCTAATTTAGAGTTTTCTCTTTCTTTCGTCCGTTGGTACCCACATCTATCTCCAACAAAACAAAAATGTTGGTCTCTTATTATATTTTGCCCTGCATTTTCCTGTGGACGGTGCACACGAGATCGTTTAAATAGTTTGTAAACAAATTACTATCAAAAGGAAAATTACAGGGTACCATCACTGGCAGGATATTCTATTATTACATTATGTAAAAATTTAAATATTTTAAATGAATGGTTTTCAATGGACAACTTTAGTATGAGCGTTTCTTGGATGCTCGAAGAGTGTATTCACCTGGACTATCTGCGGACAGACCAAAAATGGCGGACGAGTATACCTAGTCTTTATAGAGACCTATGGAGGTCGGCATTGTTTACTTTACAGAAGTTCACTGTTTCAAAATCTGAAGAAAACGCTACAATGGGTGGCAATAAAACACACCTTAAGAAGAAAGGCAATAGAGGACACATGCCTATTTCTACATGGCAATAAAGAAACAACAGGAAAAGCACTCTCAGAGTGATGGAAGATAAGATGGTATGCCTAAACAGACTTTTTATGCTTGATAAGTTTGGCTTGTAACAAACTAGCAGTCCTCCGTGGCTTTACTCACGAGTATTATTCGTAACTGATAATATTTAATTTAATTGAAAAAGCTCTTTGTACACCAGATTGCTAGCTATTTCAGTCATCAAGTGTTAAAATGTCTGGCTAGTTGAAGTAACTCTGCAGCAGGATACGTAGTTATAGCTGTCCACGCAAAAAGTAATCTTAAGTTTGTCTCTGTCACTAACAGCGACTTAGCCTGGGACTTATTTATAGTCACATCAATGTTGACGTGAGGTAATTACAGACTCTTTTATTTTATGAGAATAATCAAATGAGAAATGTCTGATTTATCCTGTGCACGACCACTGGTGACGGTACCCTCAATTACATATTTTCTAAATACTCACTTGAAGTTTAATGCCATTAGAAAGTTTTTGTGGGAAAAGGTTTCGGAGAAACGTATTTGGTGCCCCAACCTTGAGATTACATATGTGAGCTGATGTTCTCGAGGAATCTGAATGGAAAATGAACTGCATAATCCATTTTACTCCTTTTAAACGACTGCATGTAAATTGCACTAATTCAATCTGCCTCGTAGTTTTCGTGTGTAAGAATTCGAACCCAGAACCTCCCAGAATGTAGACCTGAGCAACAAACAACTGCGTCACGTAACAACAAAATTATTAATGAAAATAAATTTCAATTTAAAAAATTTAATATTCATGTCCTGGGCTTATAGAGGTTGTACAACACCACATCTCGATATGTTACTGTAGAGTGTAACTTCTGTATAAGTTATTTCTCGCTGGTTGTACTTGCTTTTCGGATTGTCTGCCTTAAAAGTTTACAAACATAGTTTTATTCTTAATAATCAAGTTATCTTACAAAGTAAAAAAATCTTACCGGTAGATATAATTTTTTTAAATACGTAAGCATCACTTTGATGCGAACAATACCTCAATATCTCTACTAGTTAGATAGATGGAATATAAATTTTGTGCTTTTTCACCCTTTTCGGTGTCAAATTTTGAACTATTTGTATAAGTATCTAATTGAAGTGCAAAACACGACGGTAGCCCGTTCAGTCGATAAAAATTGATCATTTATTAAAAAACACATATGACCACTGAACAGTACTGAGAGTTCGAATTTCGAAAAATATAAAAAAACATTCTACGATCATTTTTGTAATCATCATCGTGAAGCAAAAATTAACTGTACATATATCATAACGGGTTCAATAGATATCGAGAATTTATCTAAAATACATTCAAGGTTT
Organism: Medauroidea extradentata; assembly: GCA_003012365.1. Classification (NCBI taxonomy): domain Eukaryota; kingdom Metazoa; phylum Arthropoda; class Insecta; order Phasmatodea; family Phasmatidae; genus Medauroidea; species Medauroidea extradentata. The sequence goes on from PNEQ01073947.1 coordinate 5,692, forward strand.
TTTCACCTCTTAAGAGAGTGAATTTCGAAAAAACTTTAATCACATTTTAGAATACTTTATTGGTGTCTCGTGGATGTGAAAAACACGACAATAGCACGCTGAGCTCGAGATATAGTGACTATTAATTGAACTCAACATCGTTCAAACAGAGATATATCAAGTAAATCCAGATGGTGCGCCGGTGATTTCATAAACGAACTCGCAACGACTCGGTAACATTTAATTTTCTGTCATTTTTAGGGACACATGTAAATTTTATATTTTTCATTCAACCCTAAAATCTTACAGCCTATTGTCTCACTATGAATTTCATTGAATTGAATTCAATTTTTGAATCTTTACATCATTTTACATTAGGGCGTTTTTGTATTTTTTTGTGGCTGTTTACCAAAGTTGAATGGTTTACTGTATAACTGTGCAATGCAAACTATTACAACTGCATTAGTAACAATGACATTAACCGATTTATAAGTTTCTCAATTATAAGTTTAGTTAGTTTAGTATTTTTTTAATTGTCAAAATTGACTACAATTAAAAAAAATTATCTTTTTTTAGAAATATAATTATTTTTCTATGTGTGATCATGAATGTATTCTGAAGTCGCTCGGTGCTCTTTCTTTACTATAATTTTTTTTTTGTATATTCAGAACATAATTGCACTATTTTTGATAGCAGACGAAACTTAGTTATTTTATTTGCAAGTAACTACAGTATTCTTTCTTTTTACACCTAAAAGTTATGCAGTGCTTCTGAAATATATAAAATATGGCATTTTTCTTTCTCTCCAGCCACCATAGTAGCTAAAAAAAATGAATGCTGTATTATTAGCATCGTGTTTAGTTACGTAGCCATGCTAGTGTATAGTAATAAAACATGCGTGCAGTGCAACGTAAACTCGGGTTTTTTAAATTACGTACATGTTTGTCAGAGAGACATTTTTTAAATTTTGCTTTTTGTTATTTCCAGCCGAGAAATTTTTTTTACTATTCTGGTTTTTTTTTTTTCTTCTTCAACTTGTTGAAGGTAATTTTATACAGATCCTTTTCAACAGAATGACAGTATCTGGTAGGATTTACGAGACCAAAATCACTTGAGAAGTTTTAACACCTCTTAGGGGTTGAATTAAAAAGTTTGTTTAATGAGTGCACCCAGGAGAATGCACTCCTCCCAATATTAACGTGTTTCTGGATTCACAGTACCGGTTTGGGGTTTATCTGGATGTATGGATAGAATAGGCAGTCAGGCGTGACACTTTTATACAAAGTCAGCGATAATCAATATTTTAAAAATTGTGTACTATTTGTCCCCTCAAAACTTAAATATTTCATCAGTCATCCACAGAAACTTTCTGCCAAATATGATTGAAGTCGACTAGTAATTTTCGAGATATGATTTTTAACCACTTACATACTTTAAATTACACACTGTGCAACGCCGTCCAAGCACTGCTCATCCATACTTCTGTTAAAATTGTTTAATGCTAATTTAAATAATGTTAGGTGTAGGCTAGTAAAAATAAAATAAATACATTTTAATATCACGTATCGTCGTAGTTGGAAAAATTGCTGCAAGGAGTGAATGTAGGCTACTTTAAAACAATATAAAGTAAAAAAAAAATTGTTTTGAAATGTGAATCGTATTAATGTTTTGTTTTTTTTAACATACATCTACGTGAGAGTGAGAGAGATTTTGTCAGCGCTTAACATTGTGGTTTTCAGCGCTGGTGAGGGGTGACATGATGTAAGTATGGAGCGTCGCCGGAAGGAAGGGGCGGGAGAAACGGGAGATCCCAGAGAAAACCTGGCTCTGCGTACATGAGTGACATGTGCTTAGGAATATAATATGTAACACATTACACGTATGAATAACCACATACACTACACTACTACTCGTTAAGGACGTTGGATCCGTAAAAATTAAAGTTTTAGAACTGTGCCAAACACTGTTAAACTTTTATACAACAGATAACATGTCCTTTTCCCAAAAAATAAAAAAAGTTGGATCCCATAGTTTTACCTTAATCGTCTACCAAAGTCACAAAATGGCAGTTGCGGTGTAGTCAAAATAATAAAATTAATTAACTTGCAGGAACAAGATAATTTGTATCGATACTTAATAATATGAGCTAATTCAAGACACTTTTATAACATAAAGTGATACATTTTTGTATTTTTTAAAAATTGATGAAAATAAGTACATTTTTGCCTAACTTTGACTTTTGGCTGCTACTGAAATTTTCAAAACTAACTTTTGTCAACCATGTCATAAAATGCATTGATGCTCTGACTTTCAGTTCTTGTAATTTTTCATTCATTAGTTGATTACTTTGTTTGATTTTGGCTACACCGGAATGGCCATTTTGTGACTCTGATGAGTGATTATTTAAATACTATGGGACTTATGTTTTTATTTGGAAAAATGACGTATTATCTGATGTGTAAAAGTTGAACTGTGTTTGACACAAATATAAAAAAAATTAAATTTTACGGAATGAAATAGTGTTAGTTTTGTAGACGATACTTGTAAGTGCAGTTTCCTCTTACAAAACAATTTTAGCTCTCATACAGTTTCCTTATCACAGTGCGAAAAAGTAAAAATTTGCTTGTTCTGCTGCCATGTAAATAGTGAAAACCAACTGACATACATAACCAAAATAATTCACGGTGATATTACATCCCATTAGCTATGCAACAAAGGATTTAAAAGAACATAACTTAACATTTTCAATTGTTTCAAAATTCGCAAATGTACACGAAAATAGTTGAAAATCCAGCATTTTTTTAAATACAAAAATAGTCCAGGAGATATTTTTTTATTACGTAGTCCATAGCATGTTATTTCACTGTGAATTTTATCATTAACGCAAGTCAATTGGTTTTCACTATTTGCATGGCAGCAGAACATGCCAATTTGACTTTGACGCACCGTTATGAGAAAACTATGAGAGCTAAAATTGTTTCGTTAGAGGAAATTGTACTCACAAGTATCGTCTATAAAAATTACAATATTTCATAAAAATATAAAATTATGATTTTATGGTACTTGAGCACTAAGGGGCCTCCCTACCTGCGCTTGAAATGCGCTGCAGTGAGTTGCGTGTATTCTTTTTTTTTCACGAAACTACTTAAAGGGCATTATATATATATATATATATATATATATATATATATATATATATATATATATATATATATATATATATATACACACACACACACACACACACACACACACACACTTCGAACTATGTCGCTAGTGTTTAAAAAATTGTGCACGCTTATTTAATAAAACATTATTGTCTTGCCCCTCAAAATGGTCAAAAATGGGTTTTTCAGATTGACGTATCTGTAAACAACCGCATTCGAAAAAACACAACTACATAAACAAGCGCTAAGACTTCGAACTATGCTGCCTACAAATAAAGTAATGTGGTCACAACGTAAAGTCCCATAGGAAAAAGGATAACAATAAATCACTGCACGCCATCCGAGTAGCTTGCGCTCAGAGGCGATAATGCATTGCATACGTCGGTCAATGGCATCCGTACCGCTCCTGCCGTACACATACAGACGCACCCTATCTAGGGAGGCCCCTTAAGGGCGCGACCTACCGCAATTTTCATCACCATTTATTTTATTTTTTATTTGTACCCGATATTTTTTTTATTATTTTAGACACAAAATGTGACTAGATTTGACTCTTATGAAATTTATTTATCTCTCATAGTTTTCGCGTAATGGTTTGTTAAAGTCATATTTTGCATGTTTCCGTTTTAACGACTACACTAAAACCTACTGATATACCAAATTAAAAAAAAATAACAGTGAATAAAGACACTGCAGGCTACAATAACATGCTCATAAAATTACAAAATACAAATTATTTGAATTTTAAAAAAATTCTTAAACTGAAAATAAACATTTCAAAAATTCAATATTTTCTTAAGGCTCAGTTTCAGTTGCCATTTTGGATTGTATTATTTTTTGCTTTTTTTTTTTTTTATTCTAAAAAGAACAATGCCCAATATAATATTATACCTCAAATTCTATTTACATTTCACTACAGTACTGACCTTGCGATTTATCTGTTAACATATAATTACGTCGCAATGTGTGTGGTAAATTTTTTAATATTCATAATTTGCCGGACAAATTGCGACCTAACTATACATTACTAGCTCTATTGCCATGCTTGTATTGTAGCTCAAGGTAAATAGAATTTGCGGTAGAGTCGCCGATTTAATATTTTTCTTCTCAGAATTCCAAAAACGCTAAAAATAATCAAATTAAATATGGAGACTGGAACCTAGCCTTAAAGCATACTTTGCAGCGGTGAAAACGAAAGTTTTTGCGGTCGTTTCTAGGTACCTATGTAAATCTTGATGTAGAGTATTTAAAAAGGTACAGGCGAGTACAACACACCTTTATCTGTATTATAGCATCATAAAATGACAGGGACACAACTGAAAGTCTCATACAGGCGCGTTGTTGGTGAGAAGTATGCCTCGCACAATACGTTCACACAGACGGCTACCTTAAGGACCTAGCCTACCATGCGCTGTAAATACGTTACAGCATGTCCGTAAATACGTTTTTTTTTTTAAATAAACTACTCCACATATGCCCAATGTGTCTATGTACAAAAAGTAAATACACTCCAAACAATGCCTGAAGAGTCATTTCTAAGCATCACATCGATTAGAAAAATCATTTTGGAGTCCCTCAAAATGAGAAGAAAAAAAAACAGCTCTTTTTAAAACAGCTTTTTCAGCCTGTTATATCTGACAAACCACTCGCGGGATTCGTGTTAAACTACTCTAGGAGCGTGCAAAGGACTTTGCTTAAAACTTTCCACCAATTTAAAGCTGGGGTCACCACTGAAAGTGACAGTCAGGCGAGTGTTCTACGATACCACTGCACGCCGTTTCAGTGTCTTGCGTTAGAGGCGATAGATACTGCGCCACCGGAGCCGGTCAACATCGCCCTTGGCGCTGTGCCTCACTATCACAAACACACAGCCAGCAGGCGGGAGCCTTAAGTTGAGTCTACTAGGCCGTTTAGGGCAAAATTTCAATCCGGATTGAAGATGGAGTGGACTGAGGAATCCAGATTAAGATTTTACTATAAACACTTTGTTGTGGACTGAAGTAGGAGTGAAGCGAGATAATCCACTCCACTTGTTGAGGTGGACTGGAGTGAAGAATCCGGATTTAAATTTTACTGTAAACACAGACTGGACTGAAAAGAAAATGTGCAGGACAAAGTTGTCACCATATTGTGTTTATGTGTTGTGGTTAAGTTAAAAAGGGATAGAGAACACAATATAATTTAACAGAAAGCGTTAAAAGCAGGTGTTTATAAAGCTAAATGGCTTTTATAAAGCAAACGGAACAGACAAGTGGTGCATCTAATGAAGAAAAGCCTTATTTGGAGCAACTCTTATTTTTTGTTTGTCATCTGTTCTTTGCTTCGTACTGTCGCCGATAGATAACATTATTACGTTTTCAGTCAAGGTTGACTTCAACTTGGCTCTTGTTTACAGTTCAATCTGGATTTTTAATATTTACCGTAAATACAATTCATCAATCCATGTTCGCTACACATTCACTCCGAGTTGACTCCATTTCAGGTTCAATCTGGATTGAAGTTTTACCCTAAACGTAGTACACATGAAACGAACAGTGGCTGAAAATGCCGTCGCCCGATAGTCTAAATTGGGAAACTTAACTCCCAAAAAAAAAAAAAAAAAAAAAAAACAATGTTTGGCGTAATAAACTTATTTTTCTGTTTAAAAAAATTTTTAATATGAACTATTTTTATTTATTTGGTATTCCGATGTTTTGTTTAGTTTTTAACGTAATGCCCTGGAATTAAACTGTAGTTTCTCATTTTGAATTAAATAGTCAACTGTGTCGTCTCTCCCTCCAGTGTGAATTGTAAAAATTATAACTTGGGTTTTAGGGTTTTTTATTTATAAAATACAAAACTTATCTTACAATACGCTATTACTTGCGTACAAGTAACACTACGGGTGTATTCTTCATTAATTAATTTTTAATGATAAGGTATTTGTTTTTGTACCGAAACGCAAGAAATAAAACGCAATACACAGACAAATTTATGGACCTTTTGTGAATTTAGCTTGCTCCTTCACAACAGCACATTTCACACCCTATATTCCCAAATATTTACTGTAGACCTGACAACGCAGTTGATTACGAAAACGTTATAGGTGCAATTATTCGGCAGTATTTGTTACGTGAGGCAGTGATCGGATGTACTCTATCATTATATGTTAAACGGTTTTTCTGAGCGAGAGAGAGAGAGAGAGAGAGAGATATTTTTTGGTCAGAACTGGTGGTTTTTACGAGCGTACGTAAATTCGAGCAGTAGTATGTTGGCTTATATTGAAAGAAAAAAAAAATTTGCATAAGCAGTATATTTCAGTCGCCGATCTGGCAGATCTGTATTATAAGACCAGGTTAAACTAGTACACAATATCCTTTAGTAGAGATACAATATACGTAACTTACATGGCACTACAATTGCGTACTAGTTGTGCAAACTTTACAAAAATGCTACAGCTAACCCCCCAAAAAATTTCCATAACAATAATGAATCGCAAAGTGAAAGTTCTCCGACACACAACCGCTGCTTTTTGCGTTAATCGACGGTTAACAATATGTAAATAAACTAAAATTTTAAAAATTTATATTTTTATAAGGCAAGTAATTAATTTTATCCCATTCCTGAACTACGTTCTCTGATGACATTTTTACTTGATAACTCCTCCAGACTTCTCGTCCAGACATCGTCTTTACTTTTTACGCACTATATCTTATTATTCGTTTGCTGGTGGCTGTCTACCCTGCTAGGGAGCACGATAGATGAGTGGATCCGGCGACAAGATAGAGTGGAATAATTAAGAGATCTTGCGGGCCGGTAGACTTTATCGCGTGACGTTCTTACCCGATTTTAATGTCTTACTCAATCGAGTAGATCAAGTAAGGTTTTAGTAAGCGCCTACAGCAGTATTGCCAGCTTAGCGGAATTTACGCTGGTTTTAGCGGGGGAAATTACTGTTTAGCGGAGAAATTTTCTATTTAGCGGGCAGCGGAATTTTTGACACTTTACGTCGGAAATTAGCGGTTTTGTTTAATGGTTCGTATTCTGAAATCTTCGATAATTGTGTTAATTAGACCGAAAAAGGGGTGGGAGATAACCCCTGATGACATGCCAGCAGCTAAGCAGTGTCATTACTTAAAAAAAGTTAATGTTGGAACAAATATGGTGGCAAAATATTTTATTTACGATATAGCCACGACAGATGCACAAATGCGTTGCGTTTATTTACTAACCGAAGGAAATTTCAAAATTAATTAATTATTTTGTAAAAAGATATTCTTAAAAATACCAAAGTCTCTTACCTTTCGCGTTGTATTACATATTTCACGTGTGAATTTTACTGTTCAAAAACTTTCTTAAATCCATTTTAATACCTTATTATTTTATCTTTTCTTATAGGAATTCTCCGAAATTGTTTTCGTCGCAATGAAATACTATACACAAGCCCATATCACAATAAAGCATCCATTTTCTTGTTTAAACAATTACGATTGACGTTCCGCCACCTGCTTGGCAGGCGGATTTATTTACACACTTCGCATCAAGATTCCGGCAGTAATTCCGCCATAAAACATTCAAAATAAATATGAGATTAAAGTATACTTAAAACTAATATAACCTATGTTAAATAGTATTCGTTTTCTCAATTGTGAAATGATATTCTTTATTACTATTATTATTATCATTCCTTTCAGCGGATTTTGTAACAAAATTTAGCGGGCTGGTATTTAAAGACTTGGCAACACTGCAGTTCTGTAGGACACCACGGATGCTGCATCCTTCGGGATGAATTAAAACTTAAAAGAGTTCACCAGACCAAATAGTAGTATTTAATGTTGTAGAAATAAAGTCATGCAAAAAATAAAATACGTAAACTTACGAATGATTTCAAACAAAATATTTATGTTTGTAATAATACGTGTAATGGGTCCAGTGTCAGAAAAGGCATCCGTGCCTTAACTGCGCCTTAAAGACGATGTAAATAAATAAAACAGTAGATAACTGTTACAATCAATCTTTGTTATTTTACGTTATTTGTTAGATATCTCGGTACAATGCTGCGTCAAGGTTCGTTCCTGGTTGACATTTAATAATCTAGAATGGACTTGTAAACAAGTTTTAAATCCGTATACATTTCTCGTTCGTTCTGATGACTCATGTTAAAATTTCAGTCTGGTCCGGAATTCTATACTATATATGAAACTACTATTATCCTCATTACCGAAATGAAACGTTATACCTTGATTACATATTATAAACTGTTTTGGGTTGAATTAAGGCCTATTCACAAAAATCATGTCCGAAGTTGTGTCCTAGGACAAGAACGCGCTGATTGGCGCACGTGACTCTGTGACGTCACGTCAGAGAGAGCACACACTGCCTGTCTCAATTGGTCGCCGAGAGTACGAAAGAGCGAGAGCACGAAGTTGTATACTCGCTCTCGCTCTCTCGTGCTCTCTGGCGTACGCCATCTTGATTTCAACTATGGTTTGAGGTTACTGAAGAAACGTGCGACATATATTGCACATATGTCATTATTTATACATAAATAATTATTTCCAATGAACAGTTACCTATCGCGAGTAATTCAGTAAACATTTTCGGCCGTAATATGCCTTTAAATAGACAAAATAAAAAATTTTGGCATCGCCTATTAACAGCTATTCCCGCTTGAAATACAGCGCCGGTAAGTTAAAAAATTATTATTTGAATAGTTTACAAGTGTATTCAATATGTCTATAACTTGTATTAATATAATTTACGCACTTGTAACCTTTGCATCGATTGTTTACAAATATGAGAAAGAGTCGTCCCAATTGTATAGAGTGAGAACACCAGAGAGCAAACAAGAGTTCTCTCTTGTTGAATTGAGACACGGCCTAAGAAAAATATTCAGCAACCTTAACTTTTGTTCGAAGTTGTGTCCTAAACAGAAGAAAATGTCAACTATTTTCACGGGAACTCGTACCTAGGTACAACATTTAAAACACTGAAACTAAGCACGGAAAAAAATATAAGGTTGAAATCAACAGGAACTGAACAAAATATTAATTAATCACAATTTTCGACCAGCTTCGGACATAATAAATGTGAACGACGAGGGCAAATCTGACCACGAAGTTCGGACACGTCCACTGCCAAGGTCACATCCATGGACACAGTCATATTTAAATAGGCCTTTACCTTACTCTACATAATCCCAAAGCCATTGCCGTTAAGATGCGTGTGAAAACGTACTTACCTTGCCATAGAGTGGAGCGCGGCATAGTAGCTTGCCAGTGAAACTGACCCGCATTGCCTGACACTGAAGTACGTACTGTGTGTATGGGCTGGCGATGTTCTTTGTCT
>PNEQ01073947.1:15264-43506 GCA_003012365.1 Medauroidea extradentata
CTTTTTTCTCTGTCTCTCTCGCACTCCTTTTTTTCCAGCTGCGACAGTTTTATGGCGCCCGTCCCTTCCTCCTTGCAAAGGGCCTGTGGCGGTCGTGCCGAAGAAGCAGGGGGCGAGGAAGTTGTCACACTTCCCAGTGCCCATCAGTGTTGCCAACATCTGCATACAGAATTGCTGTACGACGCGAATAACTTATTTGTACCTCTACGTTAAGAAACCATTATTTATAGACATAAGATAGGCTTAGGTACATTGTTTTCTCTCTTTATACAGGTAAACTTGATCAGGAAATGTATCTAATATTTCAACGGTCAAAGGCAAAATCGGAACAATTTGAGTATTGCAAAAGTTAGCCAACCAACACTCAGAAATATGTTAGCAGGTAAGCCTACTGTACGAAATAGTTGGCAAGTAGGCCTACATATAAAATTAAAATAAAGCTGTATCTATGAAGAAAAAAATTGAAAAAAAAAAGGGGGGGGGGACTTAATAGTTAAGTTCAGCGGAGCGATAAAGAAAAGTTACTTTTTGTAATCAACAACCCTCCCCCTTTTTGTTTTCTTTTATCACAAAAAATGTCCACAAATTTCAAATCTGCCTGTTATTACACATTATAGCAACCTCAACTAGGGCAGCGAAGTTTCCCGCGTGGTATAGGTCTGTCGTTGTGGCAACAATGAAATATTTTGGCAACTCTGCAAGAAATTTTTACTGAGACCCATGCGTGGTAGTTATATGTCATGGATGAACTTTTATTTATTTTTATTTGTATTTTGAGTGAACATTACGAGTTCCAGTTCAATAATAATATAGTTTTGTAATGCACTGTGTTATGTTATAACAACACTGCAGGGACGTGGAATCTAATTTAGCGACTTACGGGGTGTAAACGAAGCGTTTCTAATGCAACAGGCTGTTGAAATGATGTCAGATACTGTACACGCTGTGGTTTAGAGCTTGCGCTTACTTTCTTTTTTGTTTCTCAACGATATTTTAGTGACATAACTCATATTTATGAAATCGGAAAATTTTGCCTTTTCTTATGACTGTGTACAGTTGCCGTTTAACTCGAAACTTTTGAAGTGAAACCTAGGTATCCTCACATCCTCACTTTCAGCGCAAAACCGTTGCTGCATCACTGAGTTTCGCAACCAAGCCTCAAACGGTTTTGATATTATTACTTTCTGAAGTTGAATTAAGAGTTAGTGGACCGGACGCGTTAGCCCTGCGGTAGCGTGGTACGGAAAGTATTTTTTCGTGTGTAACTATTAAAAATGTTTCCTATGAGTTTATCTACGAAAAGAAGTCAAACTTCAAACTGTGTCCCAATGATTTAAAAAAAAATGCACGTTCGCTTATTATAAGCATGATTCCCAAGCTCCTCAAAAGTGCTAAAAATTGCTTCTTTGCGTTGCTGTAACTGAGAAAATATCGATCGTAATCGTAAAACTAAGCCATAGAAACCTACATTGGACTTTACTACAAACTTTCCACAAATAAAAAACCAGGATCATCGCTTGAAGCCCCCATTGAAAAACTTTCTACGAAAACACTGTACGCTAGTTTAGCCCTTCGCGCCTAGAGGTGATGAGGTGTTAAGAAGGACATGTTGTGTTCGACTTATCGCCTTCCCCGTTCCCGTGCCCCAGACGTAAATAGAAAGCTACCGTCCACTAACTCTTTAAGTTTAGTTCACACTCGCAATACAGTACTGTACTTCAACAATACTGCCAACGTGTTGCGCGCAGGCACAGTACGTGGACAAACAGAACAGAGGAAAACTCAGGTTCGCTGAATCTTGTGTCGCAGAGTATGAGTATGGAAGAGTAGCAGATGGTCAAACTGTCAGCGATGTTTGAGGAGGTGTGGACACATAAGCCTCTTTCATCTCTCCTTTGCGACTTTCTCGTCGAAATACTCTTGCAGTACTTCTTCAAACTCTTTATGTTTCAACATACGGCACTATTGGCCCTCACCCCTAGGTACGAGGGTCTCCGAAAGCTTTCCAACGTACCTATCCTCGCAAATGACTTACACTTTGGTATTATAAAGAGTTTATTTGAAAGTCGCATGATCATACATTTGCTGTCGTTAATCGCGAGCTTTATGATACGTTAATCAAGGACTTGAGGACTGTACGTGAACGACGTTTGTTCACAGATAATGTATTTTTAATGAATACATGTGTTAATAAAGTATTATACGCTGTAAAATTTCTCGGCACTAAATTTAGTATCCAAGAATTAACGTTGCGTAAATCGTTTCAGCAGTTTTTCGTGACAAAAAAACTACAAAATATTACACGAATTTTTAATAGCGTGTTTTTTTTTTACAAAATACCTTTTCAGAAATCTTCATACTCCATCCAGGCAGAAGCTTTTAATCGTGTAAGTACCTATTTTTAACACACTATTATCATCAGTTGGCAAAGAAACATTATACTAAAATTATGCTCACAATTTCCTTTCATTCCTATCGTTATGAAAAACAAAATTATATGAACGGAAAACTGCGTTACGAAATTAATGTCCTGTAACCGATGTTCTTCTTTTCTTTTAGATAAGTTACCTTTATTTCAAAACTAAAGCAGTGTTGCTGGAAAATTACGGAACTGCATGACAAACATAAAGCGAACCTTTTGTTTATAAACTAAAATAAGTCACAAAATATTCCAAACCATGAAACAACTTTGCAGTGAAGCAGACCACTGTATGTGAGGTAATGCTCTCCAACGTCGCAAACGGTAATTTTCCCCCCGTTGAGGAATGGGGAATAATAGTTGCTAAGTAAAGTTACTTTATAAAAGCCTAGATATATTCATTATAAATTCGCGAGAATACACAAAGATGGCGCACGGTAATTGCCACCTTTCGATTTCAAAATAAAAATGTTGACGTTAATAGTAATTGAATGACACAGGTGCATCTTTTGACAGAAGTGAAGTTGATTTCGCGCCATATATTACGTAGGTACCGTAAGTAGGGCTGACTTCGACACGTGTGGGGTGACTTAAGGACACTAAAACAATTACTTTTTACATATATGACGGCACTGAGTAAAGAAATTTACTTGCGATAAATTGCGAATAATAGATGCCTACATTGAATAACCTGGCCAAATATTTAATTACGGTTGACACGCACGGAAAATAAACATTTTGTAAATGTGTCTCAAAGTCACCTCGCATGTTCAAATTCGTCAGTGATTGCGTATTTAATTACAGTATCCGAGCTTGCTTAGTTCAAGTTTGTATTAAGAGTTGTTATGTTTGGTTAACTATAAGAAAAGCCAATTTAACCTTAACTTCGTCGATTTATTCCAAGACGAAATAAAAGCCTGAAAATAATAATCATCCTAACATTGAGAAAGGTGTAAAACACTCATCGCAAGAAAATGTAATTTTTACGAACGCGTCTTCTAGGGAAAAAAATCTTGCATGCATTTGCACTGCACAATCATCGGTACGCGTTCTTCTAAGATTTAACAAATTGGTGCAGGATAGAGTATTTACGGCACGTGCACTCGTACCTACATCGCAGAAAGAACAGGCAGCTTCTTCATACACAGCACAAACTGTCACAGCTTACACGAAGGATGCCGCCGCACCATTTCCTGCCCGAATAACGGTACATCACAGGCCAGCGGGGGTAGTTTTATGAGTTTATGACACCTCTATTGACCAAAATATAGCGCAACAGATACTTCCCGCTACATCAGTCAGTTAAATCACAGTACACTATACTTGTTCAGATATAATGTCCGAAGTATCTGGTAAGGTAATAAGGAACAGTCGTATTGTCATGTTTCAAAGTAAATATTCCTAAAATCTTGAGTCGGTAAGAAATTACGAGAAGTTCTGTTCTTTAAGTTTTGGAAGATGCTCACATTGCCTTGCCAGAACTGCCTATCTTATTTAGTAATTTTTCGCAGTTATTTTGTTTGAAAATAAAGTAGTTTAACGAGCATCAAGGCAGTAAGGATTATGGAATATTTTGAACGCATACAATCCACCGAGGAAAGGGAACTATAAGGGTGACACTAACGTGTATGCCGAGCACCTCGTCATCTTATAGGGTGTGAATGTTAAAGATTGTTTTAGAAAAAGGTGCGGCCCGGGGGAACGCAGATCTGAAGTACAGGTATACTTGTTTTAAGCTACGATTACAGATGGTGAGATTTCAGGAATCCAATGACCTGAATGTTACAATCCAGAATATCCTATGCGGACTCAAGCCTTGTCTATTCGTTCATTGTCTGCTATTCCACTGAGTAGTAGTTAGTGGATAAATTGTCGGGACTTGAGAATGCATAGTATAGTTGATTCTAACATGCAGAAATTTCACTATCTCTACCTATGACATATTTATATTGAATAGAGAAATTATCATAAATTACAAGTACGATATGTTAATAAAACGCATCTAGTTCATTAAGGGCGCGGTCTACCACAATTTTCGTCACCATTTTTTAAATTTTTTATTTGGACCAGATATTTTTTTCTTATTTTAGACACAAAATGTGACTAAAATTGGCTCCTATGAAATTTTTTTATCTCTCATAGTTTTCGCGTAATGGCGTGTCAAAGTCATATTTTGCATGTTTCCGTTTTAAGGACTACACTAAAACCAACTAATATGCCAAACTCAAAAAAATCACAGTGCTTAAAGACATTGTAGGCTACAATGTCATGCTCATAAAAATAAAGAATAACAATTATTTCAATTTTAAAAAATGCTGAACCTGAAAACAAAAATTTAAAAAATTTAATATATTTTTTAAAAAGACAAATAATTATTACTCTTTAATTTTATGAGCATGTCATTGTAGTCTGCAATGTCTTTATCCACTATGTTTTTTTTTTTTTTTTTTTTAAGTTTGGTATATCAGTTGGTTTTAGTGTAGTCGTAAAAACGGAAACATGCAAAATATGACTTTAACAAGCCATTACGCGAAAACTATGAGAAATGAAAAAATTTCATAAGAGCCAAATTTAGTCACATTTTGTCTCTAAAATAAGAAAAAAATATCTGGTACAAATAAAAAATAAAATGATGATGATGAAAATTGTGGTAGACCTCGCTCTTAAACAAATATCATGGCAGTGAGTGAGTGAGAGATTTTGCTCAGCGCTTAACATCGAAGTCTTCAGCGCTGGTGACGGATGCCATGAGGTGAGTGTGGAGCGGCGCCAGAATGAAGGGGCGGGGAAAACGGGAGATCCCCGAGAAAATCCGCCGACCAACGGCATCGTACGGCACGATTCCCACGTGCGAAAATCCAGGGACCGACCCCGCCGGGAATCGAACCCGGATCGCCTGGGGGGAGGCGAGATATAAGACCCCCTCCTCGACCACCCTGCCCTTATATTATTCCAGAAAGCCCAAATAATGTACTTACATTTTTCAAAATGGAATGGAGGGGTGTCATTCAGTCGTCACAATTGTTTTTTCTGCTCTTGTTACCCCTTAAAGAAGGCCAGAGTTATTTTTAACTAACACTAAAATTGAGCCTTGGTCCACATCAACGAAAATTACACATTTTTCAACTCACTTTGCAATATATTTCTTTCTTGCCCTCCCAAAAGGCGAACCAGGTTCGATTTCCAACGGGCACAGTGTTCCCGCCGTTAACATTTTTACTGTGGACCTTAAGCGGCGATCCTATCAATTTAATTCACCCGTCACTGTAGCAAAGTCCAATGTTCTTGTGACTTCAATTTTGAACAAATCTTAAAAATAATGCTTCCAATGTGCGTGGTGTCTTGAAAGTCACATTACAATGCTTCTCACAAGAACACGTTCTGACGAAATCACTGGCAACTTGTTTTATCTCTCGTATGATAGGATAGCTCGAAATTAATTCGTTACAACAGGCAGTTTCACTTTCACAGCTTGTAACTGGTTATATGAAATACAAACGCTTTGTTTTTATCGTTACAATTGGAGTGAGTAATTTATCACAATAACTTGATGTTCTCCGAGAAATGTTGAAATGTGTAATATGCCTACTTCATTCCGAATACTTAACCGCAGATTCATGCAATGTTTTCTCAACGACTAAATTTAAACACCACAATATTTCACTTCCTCATGATCTGCCTGGGAAGCTGAGTAGTCGCTGACCTTGAGATAATGGTGGCTAAACTTGTATCATTCAATATTTACAGACTGTTCACGATGAAGTGAGCACTGCTTACATTTTTCTTCCAGCCGTTTTGCATCCATCATTAATGTTTTTTAAATATGAAAACTTCTATGTAATAAAAAAACCAATGTAAATATTCCACCACTACGAGATCTTTACATCTTTGACCCCAATTAAATAGAGTTTATGTTTACCATTTGTGTTGCAGAGTGCTCAATTAAAAGTGAAGAGCCTTACATGAGTATGCATATGCAATGGTTGTAGGGACTCCACGCACGTCTGCCTCGCAGATATGCGAAGCAGCGTACAAGAGAGGAGACGAGATTCATCTTTCCTTTCCCGACCATGGCAGCTGCTCTGCACGCAACGTTGCCAGATGCAGCACACATCCTTCCCGTTCAGAACAATAACTTGCACAGCTGGAATTCTTTACAATATTTAACTACTGTAGTAGAAAAATTATATATATATTTTTTTTACTTTTAGGATATTCATTCAGGAGCCTATCCGCGCCCACAGCATAAAATCGTGCCGGCACATGGCAACACTGCCTGGGAGAGGGGCGCGGCATTAAGTGTTTTGAGAAGTGGTCCACTTTTAATGACCGCGTGCTTCTTTTCAGAAATGTTATAGTTAAGTCATAAATCTCCAGAATGGAGGTAGTGTTCCATTTTTAATGGCACTCTCATTTTCTCTTCACAAAGCTTACGTGTTATTCGTCTTTCTGTTTTCCAAACATCCTGCAGCCAAGCCGCAGAACCCCACATATGTTCCAGCCAGCACACAGCAAAACCGTGCACGAAACGATTCTTGCATAGAAAAGCAAAGATATAGGCCTAAAACTGTAAACTGCTCGACATTCTTGGCTGATTTTTTTAATACTATCCGGTACACGTTAATCTAAAGTTTTTTTGAGTGATTTATTTTCCTTGCGAGCTATCACGTTAGCTTTTCCGCTCACGTATCATTCACGTATCCCGTCCTGGACTCGTAGAAATCACTTCTACACTTGAGTACATTATCAAGGATTCTTCTCCCCGTCAGTTATTTTGGTCCTTCCTTTTTTTTTTTTTAGATCGTCACTTTTTCCAGACAGACATTATTGTAGGTATCTTGTTAATAGTTTGTAGCACTCTATGAATGTGTATTTGAGTTATGATGAACTCATATAGCTATCCTCGGATCGGAGGCCGCTGTTTCCAACAGTATTTTTTCGTAACTCATAAAGATAATTCTAAGTGCTTAATTATATAAATCATTATTTAAATATAAAACAAAACAGAATTTTTGTTTCATGTTCGAGTAGTAACTTCTGTTAACGTTAAATCGCGCAGGATTTTTAGTTTGCCAACTTTTTATTTTATCCAGTTTTTATCTTTCCACCACTTATTGATATAAACGTTACAATGTGACAAATAACGAGAGCGTGTATACTTCATCGTTCTCAGAGTGGTAAATCTCAGAGACAGCAATAAAAATACTAATAGGCTGGTTAATAATAGGCGTCCTTAAGAGTGTGCTGTATACAAATAAACGTACACGTTTTTGAAAGTCTATTTTATGAGCCAACAATTATCCAAAATGATGCGTTTGTTAAGCGTAATCGGTTGCGCAACAATTAAATGGACGATATTTCTGAATGATCTTCAGAAATACGCTACTCCAGGAACATTTTTGCTCAGAACGTTGGTAATACCAAATATCTAGGTTCGATTTTTTTTTATTATTTATTATTTTTGTGAATTGGCTTCGAGAAATGTACAATTTAAAGCTGATGTTTTTAGCGCTGAATTATGTGTCATGCTCTCTGTGAGATATTCATAATTCTAAAAATTCGTCAATGATTTTATGTTAAATCTTGAATATGCTACTTGTTACATTTTTAACTAAAAGCATTCCAAAATTTAATTTTTAGAGGGCCATTTCCCCTCACTATGTATCTACAGAATAATTGAGACCAAAGTTTTGTCTAATATTTTCGTAAAGAATAACCTGTCAGTTTGATATATATATATATATATATATATATATATATATATATATATATATATATATATATATCAAACTGACAGGTTATATATATATATGTGTGTGTGTGTGTGTGTGTGTGTGTTGAATAAAACGTGGAGCAGCATAACACTTACGATATTCACACAAGTAATAACTAAATGTGGAATAATAAAATCACTCGTAACCGGCGCACAATTACGAAACTACATTACGGACTGTATAACCACGTCCTGTATTCTACACCGACTAAACCTTTTTTTTTTTTTTTACTGAATATTGCTTCCCAAATAACAGTACTACTGACCGGATGTGAGAGTGTTTGTGTCTACTACAGGGTTGCTCGAACTAATGGCCAGGAAACAAATGTTTTAACTTCCAAAAATTTATCTGAAGGTGAATTTTGGCTGACTTGCAGAGTCGAGCATGCTTAGTAACATATCAAAACTTTACCGCTCAAAACCATGTGCGTCACATCGAAATCGTGCAACAAAGTCATAAATGACGCGTTAGTGCAGCGTTTTACGAAACTGTTGCCATGAGGCGTAACTTTTACCGTACAATTAAAACAAATAGTTCAAAATAATCTAGAAACTCTGTTCTACGTAAATATGTTAAGAAATACCTAAATATGTTAAGTTTACTATACACCATAAATCAACGAAGTTAAGGAATGTATTATTTTATCACAGTTGAGGAAATTCGACGATTACCAGCAAAACTAAACGTCTACGTGAAAAACGTGCCGAGTATAATTTGTTGCCCATTCTTTCAGCTTTCTATTGGCATGTCAATGAACAAGTTAGCGTATTTCTTCGTATCACTAGAGCAGTCCGAGCGTCGCAGTGTACCTGGTTCGGCACGGTAAACAGGTCAAACTATTGCTACATTCCACTTCCCTTTGCTCGTTCTCGACATCATTGACACTGAAATTTATGATCAGGATGGGTTTTCGCTTTGTTTTATATACTGTCTACGATTCAAAAAATAATTTTGCCAATTATTAAATTACCGATTTTTTTTTTCATAGTTCTAAAATACATACATAAAACATTACATTAAATCACAGACTGCTAGACCTAGCGTAAAAATTCTACGAAAATAATTAAAACACAGTTTACCACACAAAATGAGAAATAAGTGAAGACTATATAACTACAAAAACAATACAATTATCGCTGAGATTTTAAAATATGCTGAAAGTGCCCTACATTTTCACGTAGTCAAAAGTGCCTAGGCAGTGTAGTGTTATACTTTCATGTACTGAATGAAATATTGTTCGTAAACAGCAAAACCTGTGAAACGTGCGTTGATAAACTGCCGTGTGTGACCTATTTGGCCGAAATATTGACATAGATCTTTAGTGCGACTGAAGGATACGCTGTCAATCTTTGAATTTACAATTAACTTCAGCTATTGGACAAGACAGGGTTCATTGAGTGCGCTGCCTACCAGAGTTGTGGCATGAGCAAGGATAGTGATTTACAAGTTAAATTATGTTTGGCGGTGCTATCATTTTTATTGATATCGCTATCGGACAGAAATGATTTCTTCATTTAGAAGAGGAGAATATTGCTACAGGAATAATATTACAGGGAAAAAAATGTGAAACGTTTTCGAGTATTTCGATAGTATTTTTTAAAAACTCTAAAAAATCTTGTAGCAGTACGGGCCTCACCGAAAACAGAAAAATTAAAGGTGGGATGTACGTAGGTTAGACAAGTACCGAGCAATGTATAATACTAATTGGCATATAGTTTATATCGCTATTCTTTCTCGCGTCACAGCTCTGAGTTTGGCAGCGCCCTAATGCTGGAAGTTTATTTCAGAGAATCCTGTAAACACTTGTATTTTGATTTACATAAAATAATTTTTATCGGATCACATGCATCATATTAAATGACCAAGAGCTGCTTGAATAAGGAATTAGGCCCGAAGTGATCTTGTATGTGCATGTCCTGAGATCACAGATGTGACAGATGATGAAGCAAATTACTGCCTGTGACTGTGTGTCCCACTGATTCCTTCAAGGACATCAAAATGTGGAAGGTTCCTTGTCGCAGTCGCATTGGCTAGTTCTTCAGAAATATTGCATGTAATAATATCAACCATCTTAATTTAAAGATGTTGATTAAACATTACAATGTGCCAAACTGACCCTGTTTCCTTACTTCTTAGGTATAATATAGCATAGCACAGCACAACTTTGTGTAGATTACGCTTGGGTTTCCAGAGTTCAAGTTAATGAATGGAAGAAACTCATTTTGCTTACGTTGCGATGTCCACGTCCATTCTTAACGTTCATTATCTAATCACTCTACGAAGGGTATGAGAGAATAATGGTCAATGTTCCATTACAGCCACAAATCCTCAAGTGAATAATAAGTTTCGGCAGAGTGCGCTATTTCTTTGACGTGAACAATATCAAGTCCACGAGAACTTAGTGTTTGTTGATTTGCATCTACAGAGGTATTGTCATTTTTAAAGATTGTGTGTAACGAGCGTACTTCATTTAAATAAAACTAGGGTACCTTGATGTCACAATATTTTATTTATGTTATTTTATTTGGTTTGATTAAATATTTACACGGAGAAAAAAGTTTGTTCCCGTAAACGATGTATATGTTTGTATGTGGCGAAACAAGTATGTATTTGATCCAACAAAATCTTTGTTTTTTTTAGCAATGTATGAAATGCGTCAAAATTGGTTTGGTTGTTCTAACAAAATGTACATTTAATTGGATTAAACACTCTTGTTGAGAGAACTAAACCTTGGTGGCAAGCAAATATTTGGTTGATTCAAATTGCACACGCTTGTGACGCTATCCTACAAAGAAGTACACGGTTGAATGTACCAAATCTTCTTCTCTGTGTACAGTTTCTCTAAGCACTGAAATGTAACTGTCCTGTTTATCTTTTAAAATTCTTATGTTTACCTCCAACTGCTGTTATTGGCATGCTATTATCTTATTATCCATTCATTTCCATGTAACTTCTACAGGATGTCTCCTCTCCATAACTGACCCTGAAACAGCACAGTTCTGTCAATGAAAATCGACGTTCACAGCTTTTCTTATTATAAAGGACAAAGCTTTGCAAAACTTTTATTTTTGTTTGTGTTGATAGGACGACCAGCACTGAAACTTTTACTTCGGCATAAATTAAGACCATTCTAGAAAAGTTTACAGCAAAAATTGTGATACCTAGCTTCTGCTACAACCATATCTGTAATCTGATAAAGACAGCATCACTTGTTTTCCACATTCATAGAAACCAGAAATTTTCACGAAAAGATGTTCGTCTTACGTGCACATCTGGGTTAATTCATATTTCCACGCACATGTTCCGTTCTTTACGCGTGATTATTTTGCCTTTCCTTCGAAAATTTCTCCAACTTGATTATTTCTGCTGCTTGACAGCGTAAAAGTAATTCAGATTCAGATATGAAGCCTATCATCGAACAAAGCGTACACATCTCCCTTTCTCCATATTATTTAAAGCAACAAAATGCCTGTGAAGAATAGTGAGACATATTTTTATGAGCTGTGTTTGATGTCAAACAAAATAACCTTCAAGCCCGTCATATTTTACAAAATATTTTGTGTATTTACAAAGAAATCTCGGGAAACGGTTTCCAAAAAAATGTTTGGTGACATTTCAACCAATTATTGTAAAATGTACAAGAATTTATTTGTAAATGGACACTTATTATTTATAAGTATGCAAATTTTTGTAAAAATAAACAAACAAATGTGTAAATCGATACGCATTCTGCAAATTTCACTATATTTTTGTAAACTTACAGATTTTTTTGGAAACGTCTTCCCAAAATGTTTGTCGTAAACGTACAAAATTATTTTACTTTGTAACCCAACAGTCTATTCAGTGCAACAGGTTTATTTGCTATAAAAATAAGCTCCTTTTCCATAGTTTTTACACTCACTTGTACGTTTCACAATTTTTTCACTACTGAGCATAATCCTTCACAGGAAACCTGCGACTTAACCGACGTCTTCACAAGCACTGTATGAAATATCCTAATTCCAGTGGCGGCTCGTGGGTTGTTGCCAGGTGGGGCTGCAGATAATCGGAACTGTACACTCTTGGTGAACGCGCCGTAGACCAACGACCACGATAGATTTGCCGGCTGCTAGATGTGTTGTGCTCACTCAGTAGTAAGGGACACCTGCACATCAGCGTGTCAGTGGCTGTAGAGTCAACCAGCGTACAACCTTGTACAGCTCTTGGCAACTGCAGCCCTACCTGGCAACTACCAACGAGCCACCACCGCCTAACTCCCACTTACAAAGAAAATGGTCTGTTTTTTTTTTACAGAGCTTAAGGTAACAACATGTTCTCTTATTAATTTTGTAAATTACATATTGTAAGAAGAAAACATTCTCATAAATATTGCCGAGAAGATTTTTCAATTTTCTCGGAGAAATTAGGTTCACTAAGATACCGGCCACCGAAAATGCAGTAACCTGTCATAATTCAGACGAGGAGCTATACAGAATAAACAGAAGGCATTGGTGTGCCTAACTAGGCATGTTTGTAACCTTAGACGTTTGGAATTACCTGAAATACACGCACCTATCCTGTGTTAGCTGCTTGACCTGTCCGCCGCGCCGAACCAGTTACACTGCGACGCTCGGACTGCTCTAGTGATCCGAAGAAATACAGTAACTTGTACGCTGAAATGCCAATAGAAAGCTGAAAGAATGGACAACAAAATATACCTAGCATGTTTTTCACGTAGACGTTTAGTTTCGCTGATAATCGTTGTCGAATTTCCACAACTGTGATAAAATAATACATTCCTTAATTTTGTTGATTTACGGTGTATAGTAAACATAACATATTTAAGTATTTCGTAACATATTTACGTATAACAGAGATTTTAGATTATTTTAAACTATTTGTTTTAATTGTACGGTAAAAGTTACGCCTCATGGCAGCAGTTTAGTATAACGTTGCACTAACGCGTCATTTATGACTTTGTTGCACGATTTCGATGTGACGCACACGGTTTTGAGCGGTAAAGTTTTGATATGTTATTAAGCATGCTCGACTCTGCAAGTGAGCCAAATTTCAGCTTTGGACAAATTTTTGGAGGTTTTGGCCGGAAATGGTCCTACATTCCTGGGCTATAAGTACCCAATAAGAACGTACAAGCCTACGCCCAAGGAATAATGAATAATACCCTCTTATCGTCTTTCGGAATTCCATTGTGTTAAGGTGCTTCCTACCTGCCCTTCAAATGTGGTGCAACAAGTTACGACTACTATTATTTTTTTAGGAAACTTTCTAACGCAGATTAAATTCGTATATCCACGAAAAGAGCACACTCCAAAGTATGACACTATAATTTCACAAATTCGGCACTTGACCAAAAATGTCTTTTTCAAACTGCCATATCTGGAAAAGTGGCAACCTAATCCGAAAATCACAACTATGGGGACAAACACTTGAACTATGCTGCCCACAATTTGGTCACCGTTCAAAGTCCTGCAGAAAAAAAGATAATAGTAAAGCTACATGCCAGCTGAGTGACTTGCGAGGAGATGCAATCATGCATTACATACACCAGTCAACGGCAACCTTACCGCTCCTACCTCTCACACACAAACACATCCTATCTGTCTAGTGAGGCCCCTTAAAACCTTTGTTTTTAAACATATTTTTACTAACTTCACCAAACATTTAAACTCTTTTAACATTGTTTTATGCTTGTACGAGATATAATTTGTTTTGTAGACATACATTGTGACTATTTTTTACTGTAATGAAAAATTTTCTACCTCATGCTAGAAAGAAAAAGCAACTGACTTACCGAAATGAAATAATTCACGCTGGAGAACAGTATTACGGTCTATACCCAGCCACACACATATATGTACATGCATGCATACATACATGCATACATAGATACATACATGCATACCAGTATACGTGCATGAATACATACATGCATGCATACATGTATATATGTATACATAAATTTAAATGATTGTTTTCTTATATTTAAAAATTTTTTAGAAAATTGGCAATTTTTTACTTTGTGTTCGTGGTTCTGTCCTTCAGTGACATTATTGGTCTCGTGCCTTCGTATGTTTGTGGGCCTGCATTACAGAATAACGGGCATTTTACAAGTGACCTACTTTATATCATAGGTTTAGAAAGTTCTTCAGACTCGCCACATAGACACTGTCGTCGAACAGCAGCCTTCAGATGAGCACACTACAACTTGCGAGTCCAGTCTGTCAGAAAATAACGCGAGATTTGCAAGTTGGCAACACCGGCCAGTATGTGGCTACGAGGGTAGCGACGCCACTGGAGCAGGCTGGCATTGCCAGAAGGGGAGAGGGTCAACTGAAGTCTTCGTGTTAGACAGGCCAGCACGGTTGTTAGTCGCACCAAGGTCACTGCGCAGGCGAGAAGGGGCACGCCACAAGAGTAGCACCCTCCACCCACGTTCTTTGTCTTCGCCGCAACGTCGACAATTTTCTTTAGGCTGCGTTTACGACTGACATAACAGTCCTATACAGCCGGCGCTTGATGCCGAGTTTGAGAGGGAGAGAGAGAGAGAAATGGAGAGACAAAGAAAGAGAGAGCGAGAGACAGTGAGACAGAGAGATCCCGCCTGGAATCGAACCCGGAACGCTTTTGTAGGAGGCGAGTGGTCGAACCACCGCGGGCCCTTTTTGCGGTTCTTAAACAGGCAGTAGACTGACTCGTGCGTCAACTACCGTGTCGCCTTTATGCCAGGACGCGAAAACGGCGGTTTTTTCGTCGTTGGCTTTTTCCTATGGGACTTAAGCGAAGATGTATTTTTTTTTATTTATTGAAAGTGCTTAAGTTTTTCTATTTTTGTTTTAACAATTCCGGTTGGTAGTTTGTACGTGAAAAAGCCGGTTTTATCCATTTTGAGGTGCCACGAGGCCACGTTGCTAAGCTTTATACCAGGAAACAAAAATAGGAAGCATAGTTTCAAAAGTGTTCTCTTTTCGAAGCAAAGGATTTCGAACTTTCTCCTAATATACTGCAACACAGTTTACGCGCCCGCTGCATAGGACTCAGCACGTCGTGTGCTTAAAATATTATTATTGTCTCGGTTCATTTGTTTTCTGATTGTCCAAACAGGCCTCACTCGGGAAACTGATGAACGGGTAGGTACTTGAAAATACTCGTTTCCTTTCGAATACAAGTTATAATTCAAACAATCGTAAGATCGTATCATTTTCACAGTTGGTTCTTAACTTATCCAAAACGTAAAAACCATTGCAACCAATTAACAAACGTTCGATAGTAGCGTATCGGAAATCTCGTTTGCCCAATCAAATGTGAACGCACAAATAACGAAAAAAGAACGTCATATACGTAGATACTTCATTCGAACCTAACAGTCACTTATCCCGCGATAAATCATCATCTTTACTTATTCAGAACCTCCAGGAAGATGCTGAGTCAATAATGAAGCAATTATTTGTAGTAGTATGTTTTAGCAGGTTCTGCCACAGGATTCGAAATATTAAGACAATTTGTTCACAAGCTTCTTATCAAGACGTTTGTACAAAGTTACCGTAATAAAAATAAGATAAAACACATAGTTAAAATTTAAGGAGCGTCAACGACTGTAAATGAAATAAAAAATTAAAAAAGAAAAGATAAACATTAATTTAATAAAACACATTTTTCTTCAAATCTAATTGAATGAAATTTCTTTCCAGGACCACATTTTTTCACGCCTTCAGATATAATAGTAATAGATATGCTATTAACATCATATAAGACATTAAAAATTAAATTTTTGAACATATCTGTCAGGTAAAAATACTTGCATAGCTGCCATATGTAATAAAACTCGACGAACAAATTTTGTATCTAATATTTAAACTTTATTTATTAAATAAAGTTTGCCAATTGTAAGTTCAGAAATGTTTGTAATTTTTTTTTCCATTCAATACATTCAGTGTTACTTCCATTTTTTCCTATGTGTTTTTGTTTCTATTTATGAAAAAAAAAATTATATAAAGTTTTAAAAAATGAAAAATTTAGAAAATATAAAAATATGTAAAATTTATTTGTAGGTTTAATTTACTATTTTTGATTTTAACATTTTTTAAAATGTTTATAAATTTGATTAATGTACAAATAACCATAAATAAAAAATAAAATTTTTCATAAAAATTTTAAAATATACCAAATAAAAATATAAAAAATGAATTTCTATATTATTTTACATAATGTATTAATATATTTTTATAAATTTGATGAAGGTGCAAATATCTGTAAGTGAAAAATAAAAACTTTATATATATATTTTTTTAAATAAATGTGAGCAAATATAAATGGTAAAAGCGCAAATTCATCAAGATGAAGAAATAAAAATATTTCTTCTCAAAATGATTGGGATGAATTTAAATTTATAAATGGTTTTTTAAAAAGGGAAACAGAAGTTAAATGTAATGTTTGTAAAAATTATTATAAACCTTTTCGTGAAAAAAAAAAAAACATTTAACAACTAAAAATCTTAAAGATGATGTAATAGTTAAATGTGAAAATGTGGAGAGTATCATAAACAATATATATATATATATATAAATATATATATATATATATATATATATATATATATATATATAAATATATATATATATATATATATATATATATATATATATATAAACTAGCTGTCCCTTTGCGGCTTTGCCCGCGTGTACTATAAAAAAAGAGTAACTGACTTTTAACTACGTATTAATTGTTGGTGATACTATATTCTCTGTATAACTTTAGAGCAACAAATTCAAACAGCTTTATCCAGTCCACTTGGCTGAGCGTACTCACTTGAAATTATGTATTGTAAACAGTAACTCTGGATAAAATATGTGATGAAGGCATTCAACAGAGCTAACATACTCAATAACAGTGAACTATAAATTGTCTTAGCTCAGTGTAAAGAGCGCGCGCAATATGCTCGTATGGTGTCATAGTAATTCCCATCGCAAAATCTTGCACGGAATACGAACCCGTAACCCCATCTCTCCCACACCACAAACGTTATACAATACCTGATTGAATGTGTAAAGGCAGGCCGTGATAATTCTTTCGTATGTACAGGCTACAGTCCAAAGAGGATTTACTTATGAGTATGTTGGCAAAAAGAAACAACTGTTGAATTATTTATCCGTGATCATTCTCTTTTTTCGGGAGACTGTAACATTTTACTGCTTTTCACATCCTTAATTTTCGAATTTCATAAAAATCCTGAATTTGATTTGTAGATATTTACACAAGCTTCATTCTTATCAAAAAATCATCTCGATATCTGAACGGGTATAAGCGGTACAGATAATTAGGGCCTATTTGAAAAAAAAAACATTTTATTTTTAACAGCTTTCAAGGACGAATTACGAAAAACCGTGAAATAACTTTTTTGGTATTTGCGTAAGATTAATTTTAAAGCAAAAGCCACTTAAATATTTCCATTGGTTTAGGAGATAAGTGGGATTAATTTAAAAGACGTTTTATTTTTTAGGATATTTCAAGGACGAATTTCGAAAAATTCTAAAACTACTTTTAAGATATTTACTTAAGTATCATTTTAAAGAAAAATCACCGCACTATCTGAAATGGTTTAGGAGAAATCACGGATTAATGAAAAACACATTTTACGGCTTTTCACTCCCTTAATTTTCGAATTTCGCAAAATCGAAACATTCACAAATATGCAATTATTTGGAAATTATTATGAAGTTAAAAAAGTTATGATAGCTTTCCCGGTTAGTAAGATATCAGGGATTCTTTGAGAACACATTTCACCCCTTTTCACCCCCTTAATTATCGAATTTCGAAAAATCCATTCTTAGCAAGTGACCACGGGCCAAAGGGAAGCTTCCCTAAAAATTGCATGGTTCCAGGTCCAACTGTTTGGGTTGTGCGTTGATGAGTGAGTGAGTGTGTCAGGACACTTCATTTTATATATTAAGATGAACACTAACTGACTAACTGACTTACATATCAAACTGCAGCCCAAACCACTGGACTTAGAATCATGTAAATTTTTGTGCGGGTCCCCCTCAGATCGTAGGCGAATTTTCGAAATTAGACCTCTAAGGGGGTGAAAAGGAGTGAAATGTGTGTCCGAAGATACGTAGATAGAGCTCAAACCCGACGGCCTACATTGTAATATTTACTTTAATACGACACTCATAAATTTAAGGATTTTTCGAAATTCAAACTTTAAGGGAATGAAAAGACCTTAAATGTGTATCCGATTGACTATCAATATCTATGGAACCCTTCGGGATAGAGAGTTGGTATTCACTTAAATTGTTTCTTACATAAATATCCAAAAATAAATTTTAGGATTTTTTGAAATTCGACCTCCAAGCAGTAAAAATGGGAATAATGTGTTTTTTTTATGAATCGTCTATATCACTGAAACACAATTGCCTATCGTCGTGATTTTTACATTAATTGTTTACGTATACAATTAATGTCTTTGACAAGACTCCTAGATGTTTCGAAATTCTTCAATCAAGGGGATTAAAATATATAAAATATGTTTTCGATTATTCCCCTATATCTATCGAACCAATCGAAATATTGAAGTGCTCTATGCTTTATATTAATGCTTTTGTAAATATCCCATGTACCATTAAAATATATATTCCGAATTCGCCCCCCAAAGAGGTTGAAAAATGGGTAAAATGTGTTTTCAATTCACAAATATATATCGATTCCGTTGATTTTTATATAGCCACGTGATTTTCGTTTAAGATTGATGCTTACTCAAATAAGTGAAACGTAATTTCAAGAATTTTCGAAATTCCCCACCTAAGGACGGTAAAAGGGGTGAAAAATAATGAAATGTGTTTTTAATTAATCGTTGATATATCTTGAACCATACTGGCTATTGTCGTGTTCTTCACGTCCAATAGACACCAGTTAAGTATTCTAAAACGTGATTCAAGGGTTTTTCGAAATTCACTCTCATAGGAGGTGAAAAGACCTGTTATGTTTTGTTAGATAAATCATCAATATCTATCAAACCCGTCCAGATATATAGTTAATTTTTATTTTCAGGATGATGATTACAAAAATGATCGTAAAATGGATTTTTAGATTTTTTTGAAATTCGAACTCTCAGTACTGTGCAGGGGTCATATGTATTTTTTAATGTACGATCGATTTTGATTCGACTGAACAGACTACCGTCGTGATTTGCACTTCAATTGGATACTTGTACAAATGTCTAAGATGTGAAATTAAAACATTCCGAAATTCGACACCCATAATTTGTTTTCAATTAACTGTTGATTACCTATCTAACAAATAGAGATATTGAGGTATTGTTCGCGTTACTGAAGCTTACATAAATATTAAAAAGTTATACGTAAGTTTATTTACTGTATGAGATAACTGGATTATTAAGAATAAAACTAAGTTTGTGAGCTTTCTAGACAGACGATCCGAAAGGCATGTACAACCAGCGAGAAATAAATTATACAGGAGTTCACGCTACAGAAACATATCGAGACGTGGTATTATACAATCTCTACGAGCCCGAGGCATGAATATCTTATTTTTTAAGTTAAATTTGTTTTCTTGAATTATTTCGATGTTACATGACGCAGTTGTTTGTAGCTCAGGTCTACATGTCGGGAGGCTCTGGGCTCGAATTCCGTTAAAAGCTGCGTGCGAACGTTCAATTATGACACACAAAAACTGCAAAGCAGGTCGAATTAGTGAGATTTGCATGTAGTCCTTTAAAAGGGGTAAAACAGATTATGCAGCTCACTTTCCACTTAGGTTCCTCGACAACATCAGCTCACATAATATATTATTTCACTAATCCCAAGGTTGGGGCACCAAATACGTTTCCGGGAAATCTTTTCCCACCAAAGCTTTCAGAATATTAAAAAAAAAAAAAAAAAAAACAATAATAAAAAGTAATAGAGGGCACCGTCATTAATTGTTATGCACAGGGTAAATCAGACTTTTTTTCATTCGATTCTAAAACATTAGCTGTTAAGCCACCAGCATTTTGCCTATCTACTATGTAAATGTCTTACCAGATTAAAAATCAAGTATAACATTTGGTATGCAATTGACGAGGTTTTTGAATGGCCAAGCGCAAAAGAATAATTATTAATGTCACTGAATAAAGTGATTGCGTTCTGTGAAACATTTCAATAAGTAGTCCTACACTTTCTTAGCACACATAATTTCAATAAACTGTCATATTTCGACCTGTTTGCAGCACGAACTCAAACCGTCTTCTTCACAGACTTCCTCTTTGCAGATAGAGAAGAGTGTTTGTTAGGCTTATTTTAATTCATGTTGTTTGCCAGAACGTATTTTCCGCTGAGAAACTTCGCACGGACTGAGGGCCGAAACTATAGACCTCTTTCGAATGACAACCAAATGCTGACCAATACTTTCTCTATGGGGATAGCAGTTGGTTGTCATTCGAAAGTCATTTATAGATACAAGGCGCGCATGTTCAGTCCTTGCTGTATATATGGCAACCCTGTGCGGGCTGACTCGTCTCCCTCCACATGAGTGTCTGCCACACGGCTTCCCAGCCACGCCAGCCGCAATAACCTCGACAATTTTTTTCTTTTACTTACAGTTTACACAGTGTTAAAGCTACACATATACCCTCGCGGACTTTTCTGATGCATTTTTCTTGATAAAACGAGCAGTTGTAACGAATATTACGTACATCTAATAGCCTGTAATGAAGTGCTTATAACTTAAAAAAAAAAAAAAAAATAGTTCGCCTTCAAAAAACAAAAGTTTACATCTGTAGCCGGAATCGTATCGTAAATATCTTTAATTTGCCGTTTATTTTGCATTTTTATCTTACTTAGGCTGTGCTTGCTACAAATCCACTTTCCCCCTATCTTTAATGACAGTGTACGGGACAGTCTTAAGTAATAAAGAAGAAGAAAAAATTATTAAAGAAAAAATCAAAAAACCAAAAGGAGTTTTTGAAAGAAATGTGCAATGGGAGTGCATGATTGGATTTAGTTGTTTGGACGTACTCCATTGCGAAATAAAATTAATGACTGTCAAAAGAAAACTAAAAATATAACAAAAAACTTAAATATGCAGAGTATGCTATAGTCAACAGTATATATACACAACATAAAATTCCAAAAATGGAATCGGGCCAAATAAAACAAGGAACAAACAGATAATAAATGAATTAACAAAAATAATAAAAGAAAACTGAGTTAACATGCGACACAATGATGAGACGAACCAAAGACACAGTAGATATCAGACACAAACAGAAAAAAAAACGTCACAAACGATGAGACAGTCAGTTATACTGACTGTCTGGAAAACTATACTCCATTTCATAAAAGTTTGGATGGATCTAACAGCAACTTATGGGCAATAATTTGCAATATTTTGTTATTTGTATCACTACACAAGACAAACTTTGCAGTACAAGTGCTAAAATGAACATCTCAGGTTCATTTTAGAGCTAAAAAGGCTTGCATTGTGCAACAAATCACAAAATACTAAAAAATTATTGCCCATAAGTTGCTGTAAAATTTATATGAAATATAGTATATTATGTTTTGTTTCGTCTCATCGTTGTGCCGCATGTTAGCTCAGGTTTATTTTATTATTTTTGTTATTTTATTTATTATCTGTTTATTTTTTGTTTTATTTGACTCGATTTCCTTTTTTGGAATTTTATGTTGTATATGTATCCTGCTGACTATAGCATACGCTGCTTATTTATGTTTTTTTGTCTTATTTTTAGTTTTCCTTTGATAGTCACTTATTTCGTAATGGAGTATGTCCAAGTAACTAAATACAGTCACGCAAAAGAGTATAGAATTTACCCATTTATTACTACAGAAAATAAAACTGATAAGCACGTCAATCTTTTATATACTAAAAACCAAAATAATGATCATTATTGTCGGATAAAAAGTATTTCTCGACTTATAGGATCACAACTTAAAAAAAAAATACTAGAAAAAATTTCTTTGTGATAGAATTTTAACAGCGCTTTTATTCCGAAGATAAATTAAATAATCATAAAAAATACTGTAAAGAACATGGGCGTTCAAGTAGAAATTGCAATTAAAAAAAATTGTAATCACTCTTGCAAAGTACCTTTCACTATTTATGCTGATTTTGAATGTTTATTAAATAAAATGGATACCTGTGAGCCAAATCCTGAAATATTTTACACCAAACGTTATTAAAAACCCATGCCCAATATTTAAAATTATTATATTAAATATTAAAATGGTGATTTTAGAGGCTCTGTTTCTTATATAGGAAAAATTCGCCAAGTATTTTGTAAGAATGTTGATGGAAGAAGCAAAAAAATTAATGAAATAAATTAAAAAGAAATACCAATGATTCCTCTAACAAGAACAAAATAAATTTTTAGCAGCAATAAACTGTCGTGTATTTCTGAAAAACCCCTTCTTAGTATTAATAAAGAAGACGCTCGATTTAATGATTCAGTAAAAAATCACGACCATTTAACAGGAAAATTTCGTGGTGCAGATCATAATAAATGAATTTCAAATTATCAAAACCCAACATTTTCCCCGTTTATATTCATAATTTATCTGGCTGTGGGAGACTCATTTATTTACTAAAGATCTTAGATAATATGAAAATGAAAATAGAATTGATTTAATTCGAAATAACGAAGAACAGTTTATTTCTTTCACCAAACCCGTGAATAATGGCGTAAAATTGAGATTCTCCACTTCGCTGACCAAAAATTAAAAATTTAACTTGATGATAAATTTGCTAATGAAGATTATGTTAATTACATGGCAATTGTTTTACCTACCAACATTCCATATCAAGAATATGATCCTAATAAACAAATAAATTCAAATAGAAGTTGGAAGTACATGAATATAAGTAAACCAATTTAAGATAAATATTTAAGACACCCAGACTCAAATTTAACAACAACGCGAAGACCAATAACACCAACATATCCAATATCTGGTAGTGGCATTAAAAATATACAAATATTCTAAGAGAATATAATATATGAATGGATGACGTTAGAAACCTTATTGATCGACTTTTAGTAATATACGGAAAAGATAATTTTGGAATAAATGAAAAAAGTTGGAATAACGGATATGTTGGATAATAAATTTAGTGATTTTGTTGTAAACATTTCTAAAGGAATTTCATATCTTATACGAGTACTAAACACAATAACGGAAAAAGATTACTAAACCATATAATTAAATCTTTACTGTTCGAACTACATACTCCGGGATATACTTTTTAGGCCCTGGAATTAGACTTCAAGAAATATTGAAAGAAATGATAAACCAATAAATCCTTTAGATGCTGCAGCTATAGAACATAATATTGCTTATATCAATCATAAAGATTTATCTGAAAGACATACAGCTGATAAAGAATTAGAAAATGAAAGTGTTTAAAAGAGTTTTTGCTCCAGATGCAGATTTAAACGAAAGATTTTAGGCTGGTGTGACAGGATCAGCCATGCATATTAAGCATAAACTTGGTTAGGGAATAAAATAAAACATCAAATTTAAAATCTTATTATATTATTTGAATATAGTCTTATTATTTTTTTAATATCATCTTATTAAATATGCTGATGGTCTTTAAAAATTTAATATTAATTATTTTTTTAACAAAAGAACAGCTTAAACGTAAAAATAATACGCTGTAAATGGTAAAGGAATGTCTCTCTCTCTCTCTCTCTCCCTCTCTCTCTCTCTCTCTCTCTCTCTCTATATATATATATATATATATATATATATATATATATATATATATATATATATATATATATATACACACCACGTCTTAAGAAAATGTTGAAATATATGAAAACTGGTAATGGGTTAACAGTTCAGAAAGGTGGATTTTTATCTTGTAAATTAGTTGAATAGTTTAAAGACAATATATTTTATAATGATGATAGGATACACAATTTTACTGATGTCATAGGCGTGCTCAGATATTTTTATTAGGGGAAGGGGCAGTTTATGGCGTAGCCATAAATTAAAGCGGGTGGGGGTGAGGAGGTTGATCCATCCCTTCGTTAAGGCGGGGGTTCGGGGGCCCTCCCCCGGGAAAATTTGGATTTCTTCAAGGTGCAAAATGAAGTTATTTTTGCAGTTATTCTGGTACAAATATTTCTAAAGAAAAGATATTTCAAGACAAGGTAAGTGGGTTTTACGTCTCGTCGACATCGAGGTCATTGGAGACGGTATCACATAACTTGACACAATGGCAGGAGGAACTAGGGAAGGAGGCGGCCTTGGCCTTTGTTGGAACCATCCCAGCATTCTCCTGGAGTGATTTCAAGAAACCATGGAAAACCGAAATCAGGATTTCCGGAGCCGAGGATTGCACCCGGGTCTTCCCGAATATGAGTCCAACGTGCTATCGGTGCGCCACCTCACTTGGTAGCAAGATTTCAAGAAGTAAATTATTTTACATTTCGAGAAAGTTAAGAGGTATATCTCATTTCAATGCAAGAGACAGAAATTGTATAGAATGAGTTTTTTAAACACTGTTACGCCTGGCCTACCGGTGGTTTAGAACAAACAGATAATAGCACACATGGAGACATGGTAAACTTTCCCAGCACATATTGTAGTTTACAGTAAAAAAAAAAAGTACACCTTGCGAAAATTTGCATTAATCAGACATGGAGAAAGAAGTAAAAAAGGTTCTTTATATTGTGTGCGTGAATATAGGTAGCCTTAATGTTTGTAAAAATTTCTCACAATTTTGCCTTTTTTGAAGCGTGTTGTCATAGACATGAAAATACGCCACTTTTGCGCCATATTAGAAACTGATGCTCGATAAGTTGACTTTTTCGGCCCACCCTACTACACAAGCAATTACAACATAAATAAGCATATTTGACAGGGTGTCCAAAGGTGAAAACAAAAAAGGGAGGGATCTTCCAGGTTGAATGTAAAAAAACATAAAAATCCCTTAAATCTGACATACAAATTATACAAATATGAGTCATTTATGAAAATACATGTCGATTATGCAATTTTACTCTATTTATATGCATTGTTGCGCAGCAGTGAGTGGTGTAGCTATCACACCACGCGAATCCTGCACTGGATTGAAAACGACAATGTTAATGGCAAAATGTTGTACAACTTTTCCCGTGCACTATGTGGCAACACTGCACGGGTTGATTATTTTCATGTGCTTTCAGTGCGACGCGACCAGAACTGTAGCAGTCAAATATTTGTGGAGCGCAAGAAGTATCCAACTCAGTGCTGTGTTGCTACATTATGCACGGAAAATGCGTACATTTCGTCAGTAACGCTTTTGTCTCAATTTAGTCCAGGATTCGCACGGTGTGCTTATTTGGTGGCAGTTTCTATACATCCGGTATAGCGCTTAACATTTGCCAAAGCGACCAGGGTAAAATTGCTGGCAGGGTCACTCCTTGTGTTTTGCAAATTGGAATATTTTTGGAGAATGCCAATGGAAGGTACCCTGCCCCATTCCACCTCCCCCCCTTTTCCCAGATGCAGTAGCATTCCGGTGATAATTCACACTCATATTTTGTCTTCTCACTGTTCATTGGGTCCCAAAATATTTGTTTTTAAAACATGTCTTATCTTCTCAACTTATTGGCGGCACAAACGGGAAACATTGGAACAGCTTTACTTCAAAAATTTTTTTTAAGTATTTAATTTGGAGAAACTCTCTTAAAAAAACTCTGAATAGGAACCCTTAAAATTATGTTAATTGCAATAAAAATAAAAATGGGAATTTTTCTAAAATTATGCTAGATCACTTTGAAAGCTTTTCAAGGAATATTTTCTTCATTTCGGCCTGAAATTCAAAATATTAAGGATGTGGTAGTTACCTACACTGACTAGCTTATATAGCAGTTTAAGTCAGCCTCTCTTTTCTGATTTAATACTTCTAAAATAATTTTAATTAT
Organism: Medauroidea extradentata; assembly: GCA_003012365.1. NCBI lineage: Eukaryota > Metazoa > Arthropoda > Insecta > Phasmatodea > Phasmatidae > Medauroidea > Medauroidea extradentata. Next base: position 41,387 of record PNEQ01073947.1, read on the forward strand.
TTGGACTAAATAAATATATGTTCTATTTAATCTGTTTATGTTGGATTATTGTCCTCATAAAACTGAAAGCACTTGTAATTGCTTGGTGGAACCAGATATGTCTGATGAATATTATCACAGAATATTTACGCTACACCACAGTACACAACACACACATAATTATACTCTATATACCACTATAATCAATCTAACAATAAATTTTATTCATTTAGTCTGAAAATACAACTAGAAAGAAAAAATAGTGTGCTTGGGTAGTAATCAAACTGAATACATTTTTATGATGTATGGTGTAGCAAATAAAATAACAATTAAACCAACTGATTATAAACAAATCAATGAATAATATCAGACTGCTATTAATACTAAATCTAGCCTTCTAAAGTATGAAAAAAAACTTATTTTTTAAAATTGTTTATTGTTTAAGAAGATGTTGAAATATTTTTTTAATTCTAAAAGTTTTAATGTATCAAATATTATGTTTATTGAAATGGTAATGATTCATAAATATCATTAATTCTTTAAAACTCTTTAATTTTATTACAATTTTTACCATCGTTTAACTTACATATATAATATACATTGTAATAAAACCAAATTCCTTATCCCAAAATTTTGAACAAACTTCTCTAATGTTTCAAATTACATATCACTACCAACAAAATCGTTATGAATATGCTTAAGATTTGTGTCATCCTGTCGAAATATACAAAGAAAATTACTCTTATTATATGTTTCGGTATTGTTGAGTTAGTTTGAGCTAAATAAAAACAATCAATATTTTTATGTCTACCATGAGTAAAACAGTCTCTAACCATATCTTGATTATCTAGTAAAAATCATCAAAAACAACAACAGAATCGTTACAACAATGATCAATGTCAATCATTTCTTTGTTTGAAGAGAAAAAGTATGCTACTGGTTCATTAATTAATTTAATTGCAGCATCAGTATCTTCTATTAAAGAAATGAATTTTGGTTGATTTAAACATCTTGAACAAATGTATAAAGTACCAAAATTTAACCATCCAGGGGAATATATAAACTTATCAGTCATAGTGTCGTTTTGCCACAATTAGATACGCCGGAAATCAAGCAACGAATGTAATCAGTTAACAATTCTCCATGAGGTGTTTTTTCTTTGATGTTGTTTGGTATTCTTACTTTCATATACCAATCTATTTCTCTAGGTTGAGAATTAATTTTATTTATAATATAAATGTTTATTCATAAATTAGTAAAGTATTTAAATTAACAGGTAATAAATCATTCGTAATAAAAAGGCTTCAATATCTCTTAGAAACAGAATAACATTCGGTTGGTTTAATTCAGTTTTACACAACATATTTAACACCTAACATTACACAGGAAAAGTAATGAGCTACATTTTATAGGTCAAAATGTGGTAGAAAATGTAATAGAAATCCCTGTTGGTCAATATAATATAGAAGATCTCGGAAAAACTGTAAAAACTATTTCTTCATTTAACAAAATGTTAACGGGCGAAAAATAAAACAATAATATATCAATCAAATTAGATATGGTAACAAACAGAGTAAAATAAAATGCATTTATGATCTGTCGTTCGAAAAATAGGACTGTTGGTAAAATTTTTGGTTTTACACAAAATAAAGTCTTAGAAAAAAATAAACTTAATCGGGCTGATATAATTCCTAAAATTACTTCATTTCAGATAATTAATATTTATTGTAATTTAGCCAATGGCATGGTTCTAAAACATGACGAATACATTCATAGAGAAACTAGCAATATTTATTCATTTAAGACTAGTCATTCTTTTGGTGAAAGAATTTATTACGAACCGAATTATCCATTGTTTTTTCCAAATCAAAGAGATAAGGTGAAAAATATTGTGTTAGAAATAATAAATGAGAAGGAAAATTAATTGACTTTGATTCTGATAAAATAACTGCAATAATAGAACTGAAACCGTAATTATATATTCCAAAGAATGTAATAATTTATTTTGCATGAAATGGCCACTCTTCATGCCAGGAAAACTGTTTCACTCCACACGAGTTGCCAGAGGATGTCTCTCTAAGGTAACAGGTGTCGTCTTGAGGCGTGCCGCCAGATATCGCGCGAATGCCATTCTCTTTCCT
>PNEQ01073948.1:0-43410 GCA_003012365.1 Medauroidea extradentata
ATTTTGTTTAGTTTTTTTGTTTGTTATTTGTTACATAGTGTACAAACTTTTTTTTATTCCATATACCATGTTTTTCCTTGTAAATTTGTGTTAGCCCTAAAAATAGGCCTTCTGTGTTAAAATGAATGTTATTTGTATGTTTACTTTATTATATCAAATCCAAATAATATATTTTCTTTTCAATACGTTTCCATTTTTTTGATTTGTATTTGTGGTATGTAATTAGTATTTTTACTATTTTTTTTAATAGTAGGCTATTGATTTACACTTTTACAGTGCTGTTAGATATTGTACACACATTTAGAATAGAAACTTCATACAAATACTAATAAAAGGATGATCGGTTCGGATTATCGGCCAGATCGGCAACGAGTGATCGGCACGAGCATGATCGGCAAATTTCCTGATCGGCCCAGCTCTACTAACACTCCACAACGGTACCATCAACACCTATTTCCACACTAAACATACCAACAACCTATAGTATCTGTACTTTGAAAGTTACCACCCCTAAAATACAAAAAAGTCGCTACCTTACAGCCTTGCCACAAGTGCAAAATGCATATGCTCCACCCACAGTGACCTAAATAAACAATGTGACCAGATAGTCAAAGCCTTCAACACAGTCATCAACACAGGTTACCCCAAACCAATTGTTCACCAACAAATCCAACGTGCCGTTACAAACACAGACACACAAGCCAAAACCATCAATTCAGACATCCCCTTGGTTGTTTCTTGCCATGAAGGCTTAGAGAAGCTGAACTCTGGACACAAGATCCTGGCTGCCTCACCACAGACACAGGACTTGTTTTCAAAACCCCCCCAAGATTGATTTTCAGACGACCACCCAACCTCTAGCAAAAGAGTCAACCCCAGAGGCTCCTACCCTTGTAATAGTTCTTGCTGTGGTTCCTGTGCCATTCAACAGCTGTCTACCTACTTCAACAGCAGACTGACAAACCACACATATCCCCTCCAAGGCAGCTACAACTGTTCTACAAAAAACCTGATATACCAGCTCTAGCGCAAACACTGTGAGTACACAGGCCTCACCACCAACACTCTCTAAGAAGAGAATGAATGGCCAAAGAGCCTTAGCTGAATGCAACATATGCCCACAAGAAAAGCCAGTTGCAGCTCATGCAGTTTCCCACAATAAAGACTGACTCCTGCTACAGCACCAGAATTGTGAAATCCTTGCCATTTCCATGCAATAGTTCAGAGCTCAGACGCTGGGAACTGCCCCATCAATACATTACAAAATCCGAACAGCTTCCAAGCCACAATATCACATACATAATTCAATTTTTTCCCCCTGTCCATTTAAAGCCATCACAATCTGACCTATATTACTACCCCAAGTTTGAAATTTCCGCCAAGCTTAGTTTGGCTCCTGGCCGCTAAGCTCACAGGTAACAGCACACACCACCGCCTGAACTGCAGTGTGCCATGTGTTGCCGCCCAAGGAAGCCAGTTTGATACTGGAGAAACGTCATGACTGCGCTTCCACGGAAAAAAGCGTGTCGTCCCTTCGAGTGTATATACTTATTTACAAGGATCATCTGTAAGTACTTGTACTTACTTTGTACATTCAGAATTTGTGAAGTCTTATTTGTAGCCTTTCATCCTCCATCCTCATTACATGTCTAAACCACTTCAACCTGCTCCTCTCTATCCCTAGTTGCAAAGGTTCTTCATTCTAAATCTCCCTAATTTTCTCATTTCACATTCTCTCTATTTTTATTACTTCTATCCTGCACTACAAAAATTTTGTTTCACTTGCCTGCATTTTGCTTATACAGCACGTAACTCTCCTTTTCATTACCCACGTTACAGCAGCATACATCAATACGGGTACGTAATACATCTGGTAAATCATTTTCTTGATCCTCTGTGGTACATCCTTGCTTCGTACCAGACTCCTCACATGTTTTCCAGGAACACTTCTGCTTGCTTCACCCTTTTACTTACCTATATCTTTTCTGTTGACTACATGACAATGCTAAATGACAAAAATTACTCCCGCCAAAACACTGCTTCGCATCACCATACTGGTAAAATGGAAGTAAAAACAAGAATACAACCTATCTTTACAACTCCATGCGGCAACAAATATTTTTCATGTGTAAAATACAAGCGGATGTAAGATACACATATAAACGATGTATGCACATATCAAGTGTGCTTTTATACAGAACGGTATATATTCAGTAACTCTTAAGCCAGTATTATTATTGCTGTGCTGTGATAGAGGGTTGGAATCATAATTCCATTGTGAGAATAAAATCCCCTTAAGGTTTTTCACAGTGATATTACTACATATAAAAATGCAGAAGCAAAATAACACAGTACCCTTTGAATGGAAATATTTTACAGCAAGATATCTTAAGATACGTACAATGCTATAATACTGGCCATAACATAAGGGACATACATGAGTAAGTACGGTACAACAGAAATTCAAAGAAACAGATATTTTAAAACCCTGAAATCAAAAATACCTAGACAGAGCTGTCGATTAAAATTTGTTATGTGCTAATATAACATTTTAAATAGGGAAGAAAAAAATTCCCAAACATTAGGCAACTACAAATTTTAGTGGTCAAATGCACTATACTTCAACAAAACAGCTCATAACACATTTCATCAATCAGCAAATTGAAGGGCTCGATGACACTCACACGGTCGTCTCTACTGATCAATGATCCTGTATACATATAACAGTGACAAAGGCACATTTTAAAAACACGACAACTCATCTAATGTGACAAAAATCAAGGCTTTCCTGAAAAGGCGGTAGGAAGCATGTTCACCAAAGGAGACTCAGGACATAGTTTCGTGGTGAGGAAGCAGTTGTCACGTTTCCTCAGAGATGATCAGCTCTTCCACCCCCATTCTCCCTTGGTGTCGCCACACACGGAACCTTGCTAAATCTTTGCGAGTCACAATACCTACAACCTGGAGAAAACAAAAGTTCACATGAAGAAGCCAAAACATGTACATATTCTTAATAGACTGAGCTATTCTCAAAGCTAACAAGAAACATAAACCTATAAAACTACCTTCACCATTACTTTTGGCTCCAATTGAATAAAGGATTGTCATATTCTGTAAGAAATCTTAGTTTATAGATGTGCATACAATACTGTCAGTACTATATGAGTAACAGCACGGCTACCCTATCCAGTGATAACTATTCTTATGTCACGTGGAGATACAGTAGATGATGGCACACATGTTAAATATGCAGAGATAAAAGTGAACATGCTTACCTCATAACAGTCATTCACAACTGTCAAGTGTCGCAGACCCAGGCCTCTGAATAGTCTGAACACTCTTGGCATTGACGCAGACTAAGAAAAAGATAACTACATGTTAAATCCACATACATTATTTCACTAGTCCACTAAAAGCAGGATACATTATTTTAATTTTTTTGTCTTCTAATGCTACCTACATATATGTATAGGATGTAAGTACGGTATTTGTGCATGTGCATACACACACACACACACACACACAGAAAACAACTATACTGGGTTTGTCTTCAGTCAAATGAGTACATATGTACTACTTAATTTCTTACATGAGAAAAAAAAAGGGGGGGGGGGGGGGGGTAACTTATGAGATATAGCCAAACCAACAGGCCACGGGCAAGAAACAATAGTGGATGCACTGTAAGCCAGCTGTTATCTGAGGGCTCAAGATCTCCGCTTATAAATATTTGCAAACAATATACTTTCTTCACAGAATGTTTTCCTTACATGTATAATTAACTTGTGGTCTGTTCGTAACATGGCAACACGCACATATCCATTTTAATTTTAATAGTGATTGCCATTCTTAGGGATTTCTGATAGTATATTTTGTCTTATGCAAGTGTAAATTTAATAATATGAAAAAAGATGGCCTGCTCAGATAATGAATAATTATTTTCTGATATTGTCACTGCTGGAAATACAGTAAACCCCCGATTAACGACATAGGATCTAACGAAATCGGCGATCTAACGAAATTGGCGATCTAACGAAATTGGCGATCCAACGACATCGGCGATCAAACGACATCTGCGATCTAACGACATCTGCGATCTAACGACATCTGCGATCTAACGACATCGGCGATCTAACGACATCGGCGATCTAACGACATCGGAGAACTAACGACATAATTTCCAGGAACCGTGGAAAAATTCATAATTTAAAAATTGATCAAAGCTAAGCAGTGCAATAAATCTCAGTAAAACGTTATTTAAAAATAATTATGCGTACATTGAAAAATAACATACTGCAGTTATCATAAATTGCATCTGTGAAACAAAAAAAAAATGTTCAAAAATGTTAGAAACTTTGGCTGGAATATAGTTTAATCGCGCGCCGGGTGAGTAGGCCGCCCGCGCAACACCGACATAATATGTGAGACGTGATAACTAACGCTGCCTTCCCTCAGATTACATTTTCCTGCATTTTACACAATTTTTTACTGGTCCCTTGAGAAGTGTAATTCAGGGGTTTCACTGTATATTATTGTTGCATCCTAACAAACATATTTTTAAATAACATTTTCTACTTGCACTATCTGCACTTTTTCAAGTTAATATTATTAAATCATCTAAATTTTAATACTTTTTTTCGCAGGGATTGGGAATACGGTCATAGTTGCATTGTCATAGTAGCAGTTGTTGTGGGGCACTACTGTACATGTTTGTTTTGGCTTCAGATTATCCTTGCTTGATTTTACTTGTTTGATTTGGCTCACCTGATATGGCACGACAGAGTACTTACTGCAATGATGTACAGCTAGAATTCTATAAACTCATGGATATTACGAGACATTCGTAATTACGAGTGTTTTGTAGTGCACTGTCAGTTTGTGTATGCAGTTTATTGTATATATATTTTTGCTAAATTACGAGTGGTGTCATGGACACTTTCGTAGATACGAGAGATTCACAAGCAACAATCATCAACATACCACGCAAAATTTTTTTAAATTATAAGTAAAAATCACAGTTTATTGCCTTAGCGCAGCAGCGTGCACAATGTGAGATACGGTAATGGTGGACATACAGTAACATCTGGCAAGGTGGTTGTGACTCGCTTGGCCTTGATCACGGCCGTAGAAGAACAGGTCTGGACACTCTCCCGGAAACTTGACCCCCTTGTTGTTTGACTGCAGTTCACCAAATTACCGACAATGCTATACATTTTTGGCGCTGTAATCTGGGCGGTCAGCCTCAATCTCCGCCCACTTCCCTCCTACTAAAATAAACAATTTATCAAAATGCATTTTTTTATCAATTTATGAAATACTCCTTTTGCTTAAAATTTTAAAGCATGGCTCCAGAAATCTTTATTTACTTTATAATGTTAACAACGGAAAAAAGTGGGCGGAGTTCGAGTCTGACCACCTGGATTACAGCGCCAAAAAGTACAACATTCTCGGTAACTTGACGAACTACAGCCAAACAACAAGGGAGTCATGCAAAATACATTGGTAGATAGGCGAGTGTCCAGGTCTGTTCTTCTAAGACAGTGACCTTGATTCTTATGGACCGGACGCCATCTTGGTACTGCACGAAAACAAATGACGAGGCCCATGGAGTACACAGCATCGTTCATCGCTTGCGGGCATATAGAGTAACTTCTCATTTTTTTATACTTACGTGCTTTGATTTCTTAACAATAGGTTTTCATTTTGGCGAAATTTATGTAGAAATGAATAAATAATCTGTACTCAGTTGAAATCACGTACTAAAACCGTAATTGTTTTTGCTTTGAATACTTCACAGTGCGGGTAATATGGAACAGCCGCTCCTCTTTTGTTTGTTCAATCAGACATCTTATTTGTGGAGCGTTGTTCATTTCAGCCAATCACAAATGAGCTAGCAGTGCTGTTTGTTTTAGTTGCCAATCGCTAGACAGCCATTTTTGTTTTGTTTACCTTACATTTTGCTGTGCTGTAGCGAGTGAAAATGGTGACATAATAAGCTAATGGAGATAATGGAATAAATAAATAATTGAATGTTACGCCTAATAAACACATGCCCATCGTTTTTGGCAGTCTTTTTTGTAATAACAGAGATATTAACCAAGGTAAATTGTACCGTTACTATTCCGATCCCATGTATCATGCCAATAACCTAAAAAATTGCTTGTTTATGTAAACATTTGGTTCTTGCGACAACTCGTAATTACGACAATTTTTTTTGCTGTTATTAACTCTTGTAGTAACAGGATTTCACTGGTGTGCTACCAGTGTAAACATATGGGGTGGAATTGTAAAGCACTTATCATTTTATTAGTCAAACTTTCTTCCAATAAGTTACCGTATTTACTCGTGTAAACGCCCCACATTTTTTCACTAATTTTTAATTTGAAAATAGGGGTGGGGCGTTTACACGCAATAAAAAAAAATTTTTTTTTGTTATTTTCAGAGCAAAATTGTTAAATGGTAGATCAGAACTACATTCAGTTTGTGAAATAAACCATCCAAGACCGCAAATTTTCAAGGAAGCAAGAAAATAAATAATATTGACCATGTTCTATTTTTAAACCAAATCCCGTGCTTGCCGTCAGGCCCGATCAGGCCAAGCTGGGAAGCGCTGAACAAAGACGCGTCGGGCGATGAGTAAACCTTCTACCTTCTACACGGAGTGGAGAGGGAAGAGGAGAAGAGAGATAAGGGGAAAAAAATGTTCTCTGGTGCGCACGCACTTGCACGTTGTAGATTAAAAAGTTAAAATGATACGATACATTTTCTGGCGGCAACGCGTTTCCCATCTTCTGCAGCGTAATTTATTACCTTAAGCTTGAACTCGACAGTGTAACTACATTTATTTCCGCCCATTTCTCCACTCAAGTTGGACGCAACCATCACGCTTAAGAAACAACAAAGTGACTAGTGTAAAGGCCCGCCCGCGCACGTGAAGACTGGCAACACTGTGGCTGCCACATGGGCTGAGACTCCGAAGGTCATTGCCTTGCTTGCCTTTTCTTTCTATTCTTTCTTTCGTCCGGCACGCACGCAGGAAGCCACAGCCAACCAAAGCGCTTGTTGAAACTCCTCCCAATTCTCTTCTCCCTTCACACGCCATCCTTCTTCGCACCCATTCGGTACACGTACACACCACAGACACTCACTCCAGCTCTCCGTATCGCCGGGTGCTCAGACAGACAGACACTGCGCACAGATGTGGCGGGCTGCTTTCATATTAAATTGGGAAAATAAATACCTTTTTTAATTTTTTTCGTTTCACACTCTTTCAAATTTAGGGTGGGGCGTTTACATGGGCGTTTACACGAGTAAATACAGTAATATGCGTGTACAGCACGTACCTGTACAATACTGTTTCCAACGTCACTGTCAAAGCCATTTTAAAAGAGAAGGCAACAACTGTACTCTACAAAGTAAATGATGATTAAATTCACCAATAATAAGCATTTTTTGTCTACTATTGTCTTTTCTTTTTATGTCGGTTTAAGCAATCAATAACTCACACTTTTGTTTAAGGGATTTGACTCAGCCACCTTTTTTGACAGGTCATTGGCACACACCGTTAAGTTTTACTCAGCCCGTAAAACATAAATTGTTGGCTTAATTTTTTATTTGTACTGTATTTAGACAAAATATTTAATTTACTTTCATCTTGGACGTATTTGAACACATTTGAAGGCTAAGGAAATTTGCACCTTAATTAAAAAATTTCATTGTCATACACATGATAACTTTCTTACAAACTCAAACATTCGAAGGTACATAGTTTCTATTAGTATGAAAGTTGATTTTGTGCTGATGTAATTAGTACAGTAGTCTCCTTATACACTTGAAGCATTCTTGTAAAATTTTTTACAGAAAAACCATACATAATAAATTTATGCAAAAGAAGAAGACTTTTGATGGTTACAGTAAAACCTCTTTATAACAACCTCCTGTCTATAACAACCCTTTCCTCAAGAACCGTGGAGTTTTAAAATAGGGGTTTCATTGTACAATTAAACCCCTTTATAAAGACCACCTCTATATAAAGACCCTATTCTAGAGAACCATGAGATGTCTTTATAAAGAGGTTTTACTGTATTTAATAATATAGAATATAAAATTTCAAATGATGAATGTCAGATTTGACCATCATTAATTATGAATATACGACACGTGATGTATAAATTAACCACACAAGTAACTTACATGTTGAACTGTGTATGGTGACTGGTTCATGTACGGCCTCAGATCTATGGTATACGACCGCTCTTCCTCTGTTATATCCACTTCCTGGAAGCAAAACACATGCATGTCTGTAATGTGGCATCAGAAAAACCAGCCAATTATCAATTAAAATAAAATATAAAGAGAAAGAAAAAAAACAAATTAAGAGTAAAGAGGTAATGTATAAATGTACGTACAGTATGTATTCTTGTTATAAATAGGTAGTCAAGTGTAAAGCATTTAACCAAATTCAGGTACAATAAAACAATTTTTTGCAAATTGGAGAATATATGCTGTGTATCATTCTAACTACTTGTGTATCCATCTTATGGGGAATGAGGATGGGGAGGGGAAATAGAGAGAGACAGAGATAGATATATGTATATGAGAGAGTGCATTAATTGCTGAAACTAAAGAACTTGTTAAATTGAAGACTCTTTCCCTGAAACTGAGTGTAAAATATTGAGAATCATTCGGGGATTGATAAAAACGAACATAAAAGTAAAAGTCAATTAGGTCATAAAAGTATCTTAAAGTCAATCACGTGTTGACTGCTTTTTCTAACTAGAGACTTCTCGCGATTCAGCACCGAGCAGGATTAGTCTAGCGGATGATGAAGCCTGCATAGTACTGAGAAGAGCAAGATGGAAACTAACGTCCTTTTTCCCTTCTCTCTGTTTCATACATTCTCTCCCATCATGTTCGCCTCACGTTAAATCTCTTTTAAAGGAGATAAGATCAACTTCTATTCTTACACCGTCACTTTTCTCACCCAGCCCAGAAGTGTGTTTTTAAACTCGAAGACACACATTAAGTTTTTACAAACCAGTAGCAGATATTCATCTGTGCACTAACACAACTAACATCTTAACAAATGCAATTTCCTTACTCTTAATATTGTTTAATAGTACTCCACACATGTTTGCAGATTATAGCTTATTTGAACAGCTGTTCTCTTTCCACCTGCAGCAAACTAGTATAGTTATGCTTCCAAAACATTTTGAATTATAATAATTTCTAATTTCAGTTTCCACTTGCGACAAATAGGACTTAACCTTTTGGCTAAAGAACTGCAACCACCCGTTATTTTATGCAATGGTTATCGAAGTACTTACACACAAAAAAAGGGCGTGGGGAAAAACACAGATTTTAGAAAATGTCTTAAGTTTTCCCCAATATGTAGTTTGATGCCCAGTATAACAACACACACGTCTATGCCTCTCTGTAGTGTCGCCACCTTACGCAAGCAGCAAAATACCTCATTAGTGTTATTGTTAATGATATTTTCAATGTTAATTAGATTTGTTCCCTAATTTTAACCTCTAAACATAATTAAACATGTCAGACTTAAACATTAATAAGTATCGCACACACAAGACCAGTAAATAAAAGGGAATTTGAAAAGGCTTTTCAAAACTTACTCAACCAGTCAGCCTAATTAAATTGCAGTTTATCGAAACTGTATAACTGAAGCCTATATTTTAAATATTTTTAGCTGTATCAATACATTTGAAGATTAAGAACTATCATGTCAAATTTAATTTTGGCTGGTATTTTCAGTTTTTAACAATGCTTAGATATTTGAAATTTTAAGTTATCAAGTATAAAAAAATAATCACAATTTTAGTTAAAAATTCTTGTTCTATTATTGTTCTTCCCATTTTGCTTTACGTTACTGATGTAACATTTTGTTTGTATACATACTTGCTTTGGGGAAAAGGGGTTGGGAAAAATAGGTGGGGGCCTACATTATGTAGACTGGGGTCGACTGAACGTTTTGCCGCTGATTTGAAGTGTTAATACAGTTGGTCAGAGTTGATTTGATTGTTTTTTATCTAGTAGACAAACGATTAGAAAACAATATAAGGTTTTTAAACAACATAATTTAATATCTAAGAGTCCATATATTGTTTTGACACAAATAAATCATAATTTGTACCTTATTTTTGTAGCAATAAAGCTCACAGTTGAATTTTGCAATAAAAATAATAAAAATAATTTTTTTTTTGCAAACTAATGGTGCATATTTTGCAAAACGCCTAAATTGAATATGCATTGTATGACTGCTCTCAGTCATACATTTTTTCAGACATTTCGGCCAAAAAAGTTTTGAATTTTATGAACCAATGTAAAAACTAACTACCTATTATGGCCTTAAAACAGACAATTTTTGCATTGCAACAATTTCGGTTATTCATGTTTAAAATTGAATTTAACAAATGCTTATCTCAAGAAAATAATAGTACACAAAGACAAAAATATTTGTTTGTAATGAGTAACTGTTCATTCTTAGTAACAATACATTCAAAATTATGCCAGTTACAGGTAAGTTTAACTATAAAGAACTTAAGAACAAAGAATTTCTCATTTTAAAGTAAAAATTAAAATACCCCTCTAAACCTACAACAATATATAATGTGTTCAGTTTAAAGAAGTTTCAGTTTAGTTTTTTTTTGTTGTGTATACGGTAATAATATTTTACTGTACACTGTTTTACAATACTTAAGTTGTTCAATTAATATAAGCTTATTTAATATTTGAAACTGCACAGCCTTGCACTCTACTTAAAAAAATCTAAATAATAATAAATCATACCCAGTACTAAAATACAGTAGCCCTTTTTAAAAATGTATACCTAACACATTTTATTATTTTGATAATTACGTATAAAGTGAAGGTAGTTGCAGAAAGATAACATGAAACTTAGCTTAAGTTAAGGAAAAAACTGAGAGAAACAAACCCTGCTACTTGTGCCTTTTCCCACTACTTTTTCTATTTCTCTCTCTCTCTCGTGCGCACATGCATGTACACAAACACATGAGTGTGCACATGTTTGCTTGCTTGCATGCATGCATGCACGCACATGCACACACACACACACTCACACACAATGAGTATCCATCTAGATATATCACACTGTTGTGACAAACTGAAAAATAACGTACGTTGTCATCTTAAAATTTCGAACAAAACATGAAGCACACTGGGCAGATGAAATCAAGAAACACACATGCAGCTTAGCAGCTCATTAATATTACTGGTAGGGATATTTCCAGTAGCGTCATTGTAAATAAAATACTACTAAAGAATAAAAAAAACTTTCAAATCTCACGTAAGCCCTACCTATATTACAAGAAATTTTCTTTGTTACACTGATCTGTCTCTCTACACTACAGCCTCCACTAGCTACTGTCCCAATAAGTACACAGTTTCATTTTAGACTAAGTACGTATAATGGGATTCGCTTCTTGTATCTTTGTGAATAAGTTATTAGTTTTAATCCTTATACCGTATTTGCCGGCATATAAGACGACAGTTTTTACATATTTTTGGCCCTCAAAAATTGCTACTCGTCTTATATAAAGGTGCAAAAATTTTTGGTAGCCAAAAATCGTTTGAAAGCTAAGCTGTAAGCTGTGGAGTTGTGTGATGTTTCAAGGAATTGCGTATTTCGTCACAAATGAAAACGAGTGCCCCGTTTATTTTAATAAAATTTATGGTACAAAATTTCGATGAGCGACATTCATAATAAAGGACACTTCCTCGCAGCGAAGTGACGATCGATGCGAGTGCGTGCCGAGATACTTTGTCTCGCCAGCCTACAACTCTCGGGAAGAGAAAACGAGGATCTAGGTCCGCATGCTTTCATCCTTTGTCTCGCAAGCACAAGACTCTCCGGCGGAAAAAACTACGATCTAGATATCGTACCACACATTCACGTGTCTACCGTCTAGTGCTAGCCTGGCGAACAGCGCACAGGAATGCGATGATCTTGCAAGCAGCTGTTGCCCGGCGTTGCCATGTAGTGCGCTGTGTGCCTCTGTCCGGCGTTGCCAAGTCGTGCACACCTGCCGGCAAATGGAGATATCGCCTGCCGCCCCGTGCATTTCCTTGGCTCTTGGGCGCGCAGAGGGCAGTAGTAGCCGATGTTACTCGTTTATGTGTCTATTATGATGTTTAAATGCCGGTAATAAATGCATCGAAAATATATAAAAAAAATTTTTAATGTTTCAAACAAAGGAAAAAAATATTTTTCTGTCGGGAATTTCAAAATTAGTAATTTACTTTTTTTCAAGAATTTGTACCTTCAAAACCATGACTCGTCTTATATGCGGGGTCGTCCTATATGCCGAAAAATATGGTAGTTTATCTTGCATACTGTGATCCAAATAGCAAAGAAAATTAATGTACCCTATTATGAGGCCTACACATATTAGCCTTAATTCATGACATTTCTCGGTCCTTGCAAATGTCTCGCATCACACAAATGACATGGCCAGTCATCCTTTGTAATTGAAAAGTTTTTAATTTAGTGATGAATTCTACACATGCGAAGAACTGTCTAATTATTCAAATGTTGAAAAGCTGGAGTTCTACAACACATTTTTTGCACCAAATAGATGGATATTCATCATTATTATTATTATTATTACTATTATTATTATAGTCTGTCTCATATAAGTAATCCGTATTTTGACACTTCACTTCTGAGAACTGTGTCTACACAGGCTTGCGGAAACTGTGATTTTCCAGGAAGCCAGATAGGTTTAAAGCTCTAGACAATGGAATTGTCAGACACACTTCTTCAAAGAGAAATGTCAAAATATGGAAAAGTTACACGAGACAGATTACATTATTTTTACTCTTTATGAAATATCCTTTTTAACTGCTGGAAGAAGGCAGCTTGAGTTTGAAAACCATACCATGCAATTACACTGACATAAGTCAAATTCATAAAAAGCGACACAATGTGTAGTTCAAAATTCACAAGTAAATTTCAAAACTGATATTAACTCACCTCAATGGAGCTGTATCTTGGGTAGTGATCACGAAACAATTTCAAGGAAACATCGGAAAGATTCCAAATGTTTGATGACTCATTGAATATCTTGTTTCTAAGGAGAACAATGAGTTGTGACCTCAAAACCAGGCCACGGAATGTTCCATGATTCTTCATATCCCCCTTGAAAAAAGAAACAACCAGGCAGTTCTCAAAGTACATTCATAATTATTATCTTTATACACTGTATTCAAATATCAAAAGTGAAATAGAATAAATATTTAGACGGTAATTTATATTTACACGTACAGGATGTTGCACTGTGGGACTCACTCGTAGCACTGAAAAATCCTACTAACAAATTTTTATACACACCGGAAATTGTCATCTGTGAACATTAATTTCATGTTTATCATAACAAATATGTGAACAGTTACCATTCAATAAAAAAGAGCCACTCTTGTAAATGTATGTATTTGTCAAAAAAATTACAATAAATTAATACATAAAATGATTTTACGCACTGAAATTTTATTAAAACTACCATAGTTCACTGCTCTTCTGAAATCATAGCTTTTTTAAATGCATACTGTACCTGTATACAAAGACTATAACACAGTCTCTGAAACTGCATGAATGAAATTTAATCAGAGTCATACCTCATCATCTGTGTGGCGCGGGTCGACTACCGGGAAGCCGTTGTGCTTCACTCTCTTCAGCATGTCGACAATCACGCCGACATTCTCTACGGTCCTGAGGATCGACACAGGCTGGTTCATTACCTCGCTGGCATATATGGAGTTGGAGAGTGGTGGAGGCTCCCAAGGCAGCAACGGTACTTGCATCAACTGGATGTGGATGTCATAGATACCCTGCACACAAACCACAACAGTCACTCATACACAATTATTGATACTTAGCACCAGCATCCATCACTATCAACACTACAATAGTCATCACTTACTCCATTTGCACTACTATGTTACCAGTGGTACTACATAAAAAACCATCACAACTGAATAAGCTTTTCTGAATACATAAGGAAGAAAGGAACTTTAGACCTACAGTGATGATGCAGGAAATGGGATGGTAGCCACTGAAGGACAGGAGGAGAATAGAACGATTGGTCGGGATGTACAAGGTGATGAACGGTGAAGGTGGGTGGGGTGGATTGCTCTGTAGGCTTACAATGGGGAGAGGAACCAATAGTGAAAAAATTCAGAGGGTGTGGAGGAGAACAGAGAGGGGTAGACAGTCTATGCTTGCAAGGACGGCAAGGGAGTGGAATGTCCTGCAAAATGAGTTGGTGACTGTGAGAGGAGCTGGAAGGTTTAGGAAGGGACTGGAGGGCTGGTAATGTGAGTTCAAGGAGGAGACAGTGGATGGATGGTGTTTGTAGAAAAGGTTGGTCCATATCATATTTCTGACACAAACATGAAACATTTCTGTATTCACTACAATCAATAAATATATGCTAAAACATGTAGACAGAGATGCACAAGTACTTGTATACTTGCAGAATCGTACTTGCGCAACTTTGTTTACATGTTTCAGCAATTATATAGTAGTATAGCGGCCGTTTCCCACCTTCTCTTCGTTTACATAAATAATTAGTACGGTACACTAACAAAATGAAAAACTTAAATTCTGTAGTTCTTACCTCAGTGAAGAAGTCTCCAATCCACTTGGCCATTATGAGGGTCAGCATTAGTGGCAGGCCAAATGTGATGTTGCCCGTTGCCTCTATCAGGATCACTGTAAGGCTAATGGTCATGCGAACCATGCCCCCTAAGTGGGCTGCCGCCCCCACCAGGGCATACTTGCCTGGGTCAATCCACTCCTGCCAATCACACACAATTCTAAGACACACGTGAAACGCACACAATGTTCAGTAAACAAGCTGCACAATAAATTCTTGATAATCAGTTACACACTATAGAATACTTAAGATGGAAAACCAATGTTCTAAACAGATAGGGTGGCTTGTGGGAGATATGCTGTTTTTCTGAAGGGTGGATTGACCCAACAGCAGTATCTGCAGTGCAAAATTAGGCCCTTCATTACTTTGAATGATAACATGGAGCTCTATACAATGTTCACTCACGCAAGTTGGGAAAACTGCCATCATAGCAATGCCCAGCAGGCGTCCCCATGCGGCGCCCGTAAGTAGAGCTGGGATGAACAAGCCACCAGAGACGCTAAGGCCGTATGTTACCACAGACAGGATGAAGTACAGCACAAAGAACACACCGACTGTCACAGGTGTTTGGGATCCTTGAAACACACGTAAAAACCATCACAGCATTTGCAATACATCATCAAGGACATTTATTTTAAGATTAAATATTCTGAAATATATCACCTTTAATCATAGTGTTGTACTACTCCATGAACTAGAAAATTAAAGGGAAATAAATATGCAACTACAGTAACATTATAATGTAAAGTTGTATCAAAATCTCTACAAACTTACAAATATTTACATGTTTCAGTGCTGTGGTGCTTATACAATAATAATAACTGATAGAAATATACCTGCAGCCCCATGGAACAACAACCGCACACTTGCTTCAGGAGTTTGAAACCACAGAGCAGCTGCTGCATTGTAGTTTCCTTCTTCACAATGAAACTGTGAACATTAACACAGTACGTAGGTACGTTACATAGTATGGTTCCTGTTACTAAAACACATATTATGATATTAACAGGGAAGAAGAGTTTCCATTTTGAATTTATATACTTTTCATCATTTATTTTGAGTTTCATTTCTGGAAATGAAAATTTTTTAGAGCATAAAATACGTACTGACAGGATTTACGGCATCACAAGCAACTGTATGCTTAAGTGGTTCAAGATAAACTGAGCAATAAAGATTTAACATTTAAAAAAATCACTAGCCATTGCCCATTACTGCATATAATTTAACATTAGCCATAGTTACCTTACTCGCTGTACTGTTGGCAGTGAATTACCGAATAAAGTTCAGCTTATTTTCGTATTAAAATGAAACAATACTAAAATAAAATATATTCATTTCGACAAACTTGAGTTTTCAAAATTAATAAAATATTTTTATCAAACTATATGTGTTCAGAGAGGTTAGACATTTCCGCCGTTAGCCATTATGTGCGGAAAGATACAAACTGGCTAAAAATAAAAATTTAGCAGTTCCTTTTTTAATTATCTTCATCCCAAACACCTACAGTTCTGTTAATGTGTCTGAAACTGTCCAAAGTAGTTAGAAATATTCTACTCGAGATGTATATACAGGACAGTCTACTACACATATGCCATCAATATTAACCTTAAATGATAGAGTAAGAATTACTCTGTGCTTTAATGTATCGGTAGTTAGAATTTTAATACCCACTATAATGAAACTCAAATTTAATTCTTAAAAATTTATACAGTTGAATTTACAGTTATCCTTCCCCATAAAAACTTTCAAAGACCACTATCATCATAAGCAGAACAGTAAACACAAAGAACCTATTTACTGTATGCAGCACTTAAATTGAAGCTACTTTTAACTGGCCCTTCTCTCCGTTAACTACTCATTATGACACTGAAGTACTCACTGTACTGGTTGCAATACTTAAGTACATAATGTGTACTTGTTCTTGACAGCTATGTAGTTACGAGGTGCTGTAGCAAGTGCTGTCACTGTGAAAGCCCTCATAGGCGAGTACTATTGCTGCATAGGGGGAAAAGGTTAACTGTACAGACTACAGGATTAGGGTGCCCAGGAATGAGTTGGTTATCAAGGTGATGCCAGAGATTTTGACCGACTGTCCTCCAGTGTGTGACTAAATAGGTACTGTACCCACCTCAACCAAGACAGAACCCATAAGGTAAGTGATCCACACTACCTGAACATGTACCTAGAGACATGAAAAAAATAATTCCCTGGATGTGTTCAGTTGAGATCTTATAGAAAGATTAAATCAAATGTCATTCCAGAGCCCTTGTCTCAACACATAAGGGAGATATCTGGTCTAGACCACAATGGGCAGACACCACATTGTCACAAAGACTAAGTCTCTGGGCATGTTCACAACAAAGTCATTAGTTTCCTACACATATTTCTTGCAAACCTCCCATCATTCCCCAGAAGATGATGCCTGGGTCAACTTTCTATAAAACCTTTTCTAATGAAGGACATCAATAAAATTATGCAGATATTCAGCAAAAATAAAATGCTTTCAGTTAAATTAATGTTGACATTTACTACACATACAAAAGATATTATAGTCTGTCTCACGAAAGAATTCCATTTTTTTTTTTTTTTTACAGTTTTGAAGTCTATCATGTGTACCAATTTCTGCAGGAAATAATTTTTAATTTTGATAAATTGCACAGTTTGAAACCCAGCTAAGTGTGTTTGTGAAAAAGTTACTTGTGGCACAGGAAAAAACTGCTTATTTCATGGAAAAAACTAAAAAAAAAAATAAATGCAAACACAAATGTCAAAAAGTGGAATTCTTATATGAGACAGACTATAGCTAAATCTTATGCATGTATTTATGGCAGAAAATGGAGAAATTAACTTAAGATAGGTATTTAACAAATCAAACTAAAGTAATGGACAACTGATAATCAAACCCAAAGATCCTGAATCACATGATCTACAATACTTTGAAATACATTCAATTTTTTTTTACAAATGTTACAAAAAATTTCCTTACAAAACAATTTTATTCAATGTAGAGTGGAAGTTCAAGTGCCTATGAATTAAGTGACTTAGGGCAGTATCTATAAACGGCTTTCAAATGACAACCAACTACTCACCAATGCTCTCTCTATGGGGATAGCAGTTGGTTGTCATTCGAAAGCCATTTATAGATACGGCCCTAAGACTCCCTCAAAACTGTTTAAACCCTTGATTCCGATATTGTGAATCCACAGCCCTGCTGATATATTTTCTGCATACTCATCAGTTTATAATGTTCATAAGCAAAAAATTAATTGATTACCCTAAAGGTGCATTAAGGTTTTACTATTCTATGTACACTATACCAAGTTTTAATGTTGGAAGCACACACTGCAAATTTCCCCGAATGGCACACTCATGCAAGCATCCTGGTTAAAATACATGGGATACCTTGCATAATTCAATCATGGTGATCAATTACTTTTGTGAATGTATGAAGTTTACCTTCATGTCTATATACATTTGGAAATGTCATAGTAGTATCTGGCTGGAAAACAAAACAGAGAAAACTTTTCAAGTTGTAACAATATAATTCTTTATAGTCATGTTCATAATGTTTATCCCTACCTTGACTGGATACAGAGGTGAATGCTCATCATCAATTTTCGGCTTGCAGTCATTGATTGCAATTATCATGACAAATGCAATACTAGCTGATACTACAGAAACAAGAACAGCTTCTAAAACCTTCAACCATTTCTTCCTAATAAATCTGGAAAAAACAACAAAAATGTAAATGTGTAAATATAAAAGAGAACTACTATATGTCTACATAGCTAAGAAGAAAATTTAAAAACCTCTAAAAATTATTCTCAAAAATTTTGCAGCATACCAGCAGAGTACTTGTACCAAGAATTTTACAAAATAATAAAATGTGGAACATTACAGAAAACAGATTATTGGCATTACTTTTTAGGTTTTCAAATTATTCTACTGTAATCTTTGAAATTTTTACACTATATTTTATTTACTTCAATTGATACCTTATACCAATTTAGAGAAATTAAAATTGAAAAGGAAAAAAATTTTACTGAAAAATAAAATATTTAGGTACATTTTAATTTTCACACTTAAGGCTGCTAACGTAACAAAATTTGAACTTTTGATACACGTATTCCATATATTTTTGTTGGTATATGAATTAACAGTAATCATGGTGAAAACTTATTTTAAATATGAAGAATCAGATAGAAGAGACTATATTAATAAATTGTTAACATTTATTTAAATTCATGTTAACCTCAACACGGAATGAAATGTAAATGCTTAGGTCAAAATATGATAATAGTACTTTAAAGGGTTGACAACTTGACATCTATTGAAAGGACTTCAAAATGGACTACAACATGCTCTAAGCTCCACAGACTCTGCAACTAAATGTACATGCCACACTTATGATGCGAGGAGATTATAATGGAGGTAGTTTTCTGTACAATGCAATAAAAGATAATTTTAAAAATTTAAACCTAACAAAACATTGGGGGTTTAGCTGCAGAACTGAACATGTAATATTTATTCTTAAAACTATGTTTTGAACACTTGATGTTCTTAAACCAGCCTCAGGAATATAAAAACATATACAGCATATACATGAACTGAATTACTACATACCTTAGCCTCATAATAGTAATCTTGGTGTTTATATAATTGAAAAGAGAACCCAACAATCCTCCAATACCACCCATCACCATGAATATTGGCAGTTCTTTCAAATCATATGTAATTTCATCAAATTTGCCAAAATTTAAAAGGCCAGAATATGAAAGTTCACCTGTAACATAGTCAAGGACAAAAATTAGAAACCATCTTATGCATCACAAACCAAATAAGTATTGTCGACATATGCCATTGCAGCAAAGCTGGTGTATGTCCAAAATACTTCTCTGGTTTGTAATTTGCCCCTACTGCAAGAACCATTTGAACATAACACATAATGTATTACCCATACTAGAACTGTAAAAAAAAAAGTCATATTTGAATGAAAGACTAAGGGGCTATGGTGGTTGAGGAGTTCGCCTTCCATCAAGGCGATCCGACTTCGATCCCCTGTGGGTTTGGTCCCATATTTTTCGAATGTGAGAAATGTAGCAGATGTTGCTGTTGGCTGGTGGGTTTTCTCGGGGACCTCCCGTTTCCCCCCCGCCTCCCTCGTTCCATCACTGCTCCACACTCATCTCACCCCTACCTCATCCATTCCTCAGGCCGGACAGCAATAGGCATGTTTTGCTAGTCGAATAGGAAGCCAAACCTTCACCCCGGCACTTCTCTCAAACACAATATGACCCTGCTTGAAGGTGGGAACACACAGTGGATTTTCATTTTCCAAAAGTGAAAGATTATTGCCTTCTTGGTTTAATTTAAATTTTGAATAACAACTTCTATTTCAGATAAATTTGTAAACAATAGGCTACGTTAGGAAACAGAACATACTTAAAAATTCACATCCTTCAATTACCCAAGCAAAATTAGTGAAAGTATTTTATTGGTGTTAAATTTAAATTTTCAAATAAGTCACATTATAAACCCTACCATATCCTATTGTATAAAAGTTATTTAAAATGAAATATGTAAAAAAAATTAAACTAATTCAAATGGAGATACTCTCACTTTTAATCAAGGGTCTATTTAGTCCTGTAGAAAAAAATCACAGAAAAATTACCCTTATGTTTTACAACCCATTTACAGTGACCAAAAAGTGTTTGTGAATACTCAAAAACAGTGAATTATTCACAAATATCATGTGTTGTTGTACCAGGCCAGATACGTTAACGCCCGGTTTCTATGTATGTTTACGTATTCTCAGAGTGCTCCCGCAGTGCCGCAGTGTAGTGCAACGCCGGTGTTTGTGATGCAAGTGTTTGCTTGCCTGAGTTGGCAAAGTTGAGTCAGTGCAGAGCAGAGCAAGGTGTTGTGTTAAGTGCGCTGCCTCGATTATCACCTTTGACGTCATGCCCGACACGTCGCCGGAAGAGACACGTGGGTGAAAATAATAAAATGGTTTAATGTTGTTTCTCTTTCTAGCGAGACAGTCAAAAAATACCCAAAAGGCTGTTACAATTTGGATTACGACATGTAATCTTACCTTGCTTTTTTTTTTTTTGTTTACTGTTAAGTGTGGTCATGTCACGCTTTTGTTTTGTTGAACCACACATACGTAAAGCTCTACTAATATTGAACACTTTTAATTTTTGAACTACGAATTATTCACTCAGTTTTCAAGACCAGATCATTTTTTATTTATTTAAAATATGTTACCGGACATCGGGCTGCGGCGAGTCATGTATCCCTCCGCCTAGGTGTGAGCACCTGGCTTACCACAGCTTTCGCCTCCCCCCAGCTGTACGACATGCGGCCGAGAGTATAGACGCACTGCGGGACCATCATCTTTGCAACTCTGTTTTGGTAATTCTGTTTCTAAATTCTTCTACATCGCTTTTGTCTTCGTTCCCCAGCATACTCTCGTATATATACATACTTTTATGTCTTAAAGTTTTAGACGCTTATTTTTCAACCCAGCGCCTGCCTTCCATGGCCCCAGCAAATGTATGGTACTGGCCGCCTCCAGCCTATCCAGTAACATCATATTTTGTGTTTGCATTGCTTCTACAACAGTGTCTTATTCTGTGCTTAATCTTGTAAAGTATTTATTAAACGCAATATTTTTGTGTTCAGTGTATTTTTGTGAGTGCTACGTGACGTAACCATGTGCATGTGTGTTGAAAATAAACACGTGGTCAAGCTAACCTCCAAGTCTCCTCAACTTATTTTTACTTGGTTAGAAGCTGGCTTCCATATAGCCCTAGGGTGTGGGTGTGCGGGCCATCCCAAAATAGGCTGTGTACGGTAGTGTTTTTTCAGGTGTTTCCTAGTCTCCCTTTCAGATCACCAACTTTTACAACTCCAGGCTGAGAGAGAGAGGGTACGCCGGCACGAGTGGACCATGGCTAATTCTGAGTCTCATGTTCTCAGCTACATCCTTAAGTCGGGAGGCACCCACTTGAATTCAGCATTACTGTCGACACCCAACATTCTCCATGACTTACAGTATCGCCGTCACGCAACTTCACCCCCCCCCCCCTTTTCCCTCTCTCCGCCGGACAGCGACACATGTTGATAAGAAAAATCAATATGATTGAAGAATTTTTTTTTCATGGGTAGTGCCAAACGTATATAAAACCATAAATTTTTACCATCCTGTACAGAAATATATTACCGGTAAGTTAAGAACAATAAAATTCCCTCTATAATGAACAACTATGTTTGTTATTGGTGCGTAAAATAGCTCTGTTTTGTTAACTTTGTTTGTTAAAATTTATCAGCAATATGTAACACAAAAAAAAACTTTGTGCACCACAGGTATACTGCACCATAAATGTGTTGCAAGACGATGACGAAAAAGAAGGAAACAATGGTAAAGTAGAGTAGACAGTAACCTATGACATTTTGCAGCAGTATGAGAAGTGAGTCAGAACTGTACACGTATAAAGATTTGCCATTCTAGAGCTAAAGTAACAAATAACAAGACACAACACGTACACATGTGATGGTTGCCTATAACAATCCCTTGCCCAAGTGATCCAACATATAGCTGCAACATATACACACTTGTCATATTAAACAAGTAACATACAATCTGTAACCTAATTACTACTAAATTGACTAAATTTGTCCATTATGAATTTATGTTGTATCACAACTAACAAGACATATAACAGGATGCTCTTCACAGAGAATACAAAATGGTGATATGTTGTACAATAATCCTATCCCTCCCAGCTTCCTCGCTAATGCCAGATTGTTTATACAGATTGTACTACCGGACTTCAAAGACTCCCTTTTTAATACTAATGTAATGTATTTCCTTTCTACACAGATAATTTTCTCTGTGCATCACAAACTCTAAATGGACAATTACAATGCTTGAAAGCCGTATTTCTTACCTGGGTGGCCGTGATAAGCACTCAAGATAATGTTCAAGGTGAAGGCAGATATCATTGATGAGAAGAATATCCTCCAAGTGAGACTTTGGTTCCAAAAACTAGCACCTTCCTCCAGACTGAACAACACACCACCTGTTATCAACATAGCAGTGCTACACAAACTTAAAAAAAAAACAACAACAACAACAACAACAACAACAACAACAACAACATTAAAAAATTCAGGGATAAACCCACCAGGAATCAAACCCGCATCGCCTTGGTGGGAGGCACTTCATGTTAGACTTGCAGGAAATTCTACATCAGGACTCCACAACACGAGGAGTGGCACATGCTAAGTTGTACAGTAGAAACCTGTTATTATGTTTTCACTTAAAACATTTTTCTGGTTATAATGTTACCCTCATTTAGTCCCTAAAACTGGTTTATAATAGGAATTAACCCTCTTGTAATGTTTTCCCATTTATAAAATAAGACATTGTTTTGGTCTAGTCAGAAACATTATAACAGGGTTCTAGCGTTAATATGCCTTACATTTGTGAGCATACATATATATAAATGTATGCATGACTAAGTATAACGTGTCCCAAAAATCTGCATAGTCCTTAATAAAACCAGAGAAAAATATCATAGTGACAAAATTCTATCTAATATTTTAATCATATCATCACTATAAGCACTTTACGACAACATTTGTTTGATTATTTCATAATTTCCAGTTGAGATTTTAACACAGGGGTACCATAGACTGTTGGTTACAACATAAATTATCAGGCCTGGCTAAAGATTCAAACTCAAACATTATGTCATATGAAAGGTCAGAACACAGTCACTAATGATGCCAAGCTGACCAGTATGGACCCAGAAAGAGGTAAATAGCACTAACCAACAGGGGCGCCAAACGCAGAGGCCACACCCGCTGCTGCACCTCCCGACACAAAGTCCCTCTTCTCGTGATCCTCGCGGAAATACTCAAATATCCTCAGGTCATGGCGTAACGTAGTGCTCTTTCCCTGAGAGAGTCCAGCTGCGACAACAGCTCCAGAATGGATCATTGGGCCTTCCTGAAATATACCACAGTCTTTGGCAAAGCTCGATGGCGTTTTAAGAAAGGTTTTACTGATAATACTTGACCATACCGAAAATCTTTCAAGATTAACATTGTTGCAGGTCTCAGTTTCCAGTATCTATTACAAAATTTCCTGATTTTTTTTTTTTTTAAGTTTCCCAACCTCTGGCAACACTATCAGTTGAAGAATCCTGGCAGCTGATTTAAAACTATGTTTAGCTTTGTTATACTCAAACTGGTGTAGCTACACTGGTGTAATTTTGTCCAGTATAAATTAGACCTGTTTCGAAGGTGGTTTGCCAGGTAAAAAAGTACGTAAGGTTTCAATTAATTACAGTATGTATTTTAACATTTACTTAAAGAGTGATATAATAGAAACATTCTACAGTTATTCAGCATGTGTTTATAAATTACCTGTGTGTGACTACTATACAAAGAAATTAATTCTGGAATAATAACAACATCAAAGTGGACTTACATTAGTTTTCAATTGATAAATACATGCTACAATGTCTACGGGTTGTTACAAATGTGTTATAACTAACATATAAAAAATGTACTTTAGCTCCTTAGTACAGTGTAATTACAGCCGCGTTGTGATACACGAAATCAAGTTGAATGAAACTAAACTTATGTTTAATACATGAAGCAATAGGTAGTTACCTTCCCTGCTGCGAGTCCACCGACCACAGAGGTGACAACACCAAACGCTTTCACCACCAACGTCTTGATCCGCACAATTCGAGGGATCTTCACTCCATTTAGGTAACACTTTACTTGAGGTATTCCACTACCAGCGGCCACTGGCTGAACTCCCCAACATTCCGACCAACCAAAACATGAATTATTTATTAAAAATATTAATAAATAACTCAGAAATACCATTACCTATCTACATATGAAGTTATATTTCATTCTATCCCCTTAATATTCCGCAAGGTCATCAAAGTCCTATTATGTTATGTATAGTGTTATGTACAGTAGAAAGTCATTACACTGCAGGTCATTTATTGTCTCCCAGGCTGAATGAATGAGTACTACAGAACTGCTATAGCACAGGTCAAAACAGTTTCTATCAACATCGTAATTACTATGTCAGCACATTACAAAGACAAGCTGCAACCTGTAATCATAATTGTGGCAAATGAGAAAATTCTTCTGCCTTAGACTCTGAGGATCCTTATACATTAAGATGTTAAACTATCACAAATTTTCACAGCTAAGAACTGCATGGTTGTGTTTACAGAGCAGTTAAAATGGAATATCCGTCACCATAATAGATCAACCATATGTTATGAAAGATCATATATGACATGACTGATAATTTAAATAGGCCTATAACATTATTACACAGTATTATTTCATTTGTTGACCAGTGGGATTGCAGAAAGAAAATAAAAATATAAAAAAAATATATATATATTTTTTTTTTTGGTAACTCCACATGCAAAAGTAAACTATGTAAATGTTATATTGAAACAATGAGTTATTATACATCTTATTTGAGTCAATTGTACTAACGTAAACCAAAAATAAAAACTAAAGCAAAAATTAAATTAATCCAAAAATGACAACAATGCTGAACCGTAACAGTACTATAGGTCATTCGGGAAAAAGTGAGCAATAAAGACTTAACCTTTGAAAAAAATCACTAGCCGTTACTGCATATAAGTCACGATTAGCAAGAATTACTTTACTGCTTGTATGGTTAGTAACGATTCATCGCATGTAGTTCAATGTATTTTCCTGTTTGAATGCAACGTTAGTGAAAGAACATCAGACGAAATCGACCTCACTGTATTTAATATACTGTACTTCAAAATATTTATTTATGATCTTATTGACATTTCTACTTACAGTATAATTAGACTTAATTGGCGCCAACACAATGTGACTCTACCGTCGGCCTCAGATCATCTTGCACATTTTACCGTTTGCTCTGCGCTTCAGGCAGTTCAAAATTCCGACAGGTAGCATCAGAGTTAGGTTTTCGCCGCTTCGCCAAGTTGCATCAACTGCGTGTGTTTGTCCGTTGTGCGTGTATAAACACAGTCAAAAGTATTGGAAATGTCTATGAATATCATTGCCAAATGATGTGACGTCACTGGCATTCTGTAAATTATGCTTCATGTTTGCCAGCCTAGAAACAACATACTTTTTATTTCACACATTGAGAAAATACATTATTTATTGTTTCTGTTAAGTGCGTCATCGTTGTTTGTGGAAATAGAACTGAACGAAACTTGAATTCTTTAATTGCGTGTGTCACGTGTGTTTTTAGTGGCAGTTTTGAGTTAAAAATTCAAATAAACTTTTGCTCCCATTTACGAGATTCGTAACGGTAATAGTGCGTGTTGTATCAATTAGCAGATGGACAGAAACCAGTATTATAAGACATTAACTCACAGGTATTTATAACCAGAATTACTTTTGACTATATCTTATATTCAGTTCCCCTACATTTAAATAGTAAATATTGTAGATAACATTTATCGGATTAGTTTAATGTAGTTGTAAACATTGCACGACTCTATGTAAATAAAAGCACGTGGCAATATTTATGTTTACATTCAGCGGAAAGATATAAATTGGCAGAAATTAGAAATTAATCAGAGATTTTTTGAATGCTCACTTTATTCCAAATCACCTATAATGTAGTGGATACCTGTAACAAATTAAGCAAAAAGGAATGAATACTAGTAGAAAAGAGAGATCTAATTCTAGCTTATGGGTGCAATAAGTTACTTGTAAATGTGTTGCAGCAAGACTAGCAAACAAAAAAAATTTTTTTTTAAACTTATGAATTCACGACACCAGTGAAAAACAATTTCACACTCCTTTAAAGGTATATTGGCGAAACTGTGCTTTCTGAACTAACAAGATCCTCAGGAAGTACCAACCACAACATATTTATTTGGATGACATCATCTGCTGGAAGTAATCTAAAGTACTTTGCTGCTACCTATAGGGCAAACTTGGAAAATTTTCTGAGGCACTGTACACACTGAGTAATG
Source organism: Medauroidea extradentata (assembly GCA_003012365.1). Lineage (NCBI taxonomy): Eukaryota > Metazoa > Arthropoda > Insecta > Phasmatodea > Phasmatidae > Medauroidea > Medauroidea extradentata. The sequence goes on from PNEQ01073948.1 coordinate 26,723, forward strand.
TAAAATGTTCTACATCCTGAAACATTCACCCCTTTAGATATTTGCCTAAGATATCTCGGGCTGTACATCAGTAGGTAAAATAAATATAAAAATTTAATAAAAAATTTAAAAAAAAATGTTTTCAAATAACTTTCTTCTATTTTAATTTTTTTGAGATGACTCATTGCCTAAAAATACAAATTTACTATTTAATGTGTTTAATAACCTTGGATATTTTTTTTGCAAACACTGTAAAAAAAGTGTCACTGAAGGGGTTAACGTGATACATGAAGTGTAAAAACAGATTCATTCTTACTTACAATACCTCAACTGTCCAAATGAAATAATTATTTAAACAATTAGAAAACACGATTTTTCATTTTACAGTTACCATTCCAACAGATTGTCTAGCTATTTAGAAACTTTTCTACAGCTGGTTACATTTTTCTTACGGATAAAACTTGTGTATTCCCAGATATGTTAAGCAGAACAACGCAGTTGGTTAGTCTGGACTTGGTACTTAGAGGGTTTTTCAGAAGCATTATAACGAGATGTTACTCAAAACTACAATCTATGGTTGCGATAAAAAAATTAAAAATTAAATCTTAAGCAATAAATATACACAGTTAAAAATACTACTCACCTCTACGTACGTAACCAACAGAGACCCCACTGCTACTGGTAACACATTGAACACCAACCACATAAAGAAAGGAATGTAGAGACGGTTTTCCTCCACATACTGGTCAACGTCTGTTTTAGATGTTAAAGAAAATATTACAACCTGAAATGCAGTGTGCTGATGACGTGAATGAGACGGCTGTGCGGGATGCACCCGTTGTGCCTGTCCAATCTAGAGCGTGAGTGCACTGATATGATGTTGTGGGTCAAGATATATGGCAATGCACACGATGGTCATGGGATTACTCCTAGCAAAACTACAACCTAATAATTTCCTAATGCCACGGAAATTATGCGTAGCAAGAAACAGTCTCTAAATAGTTAAATTAAAAAACTGTGACTGTGCAAGTTTAACCGACTTATCCTGAATTAAAAATTCTGCTAAAGTGAACTTCCATTTATATACATTAATACAGTACTCACAGCTGTAATATTTGTACTGGTATCACACACATACTTAAAGCAAATGATCTTGTTACTACAATAAATTGACCCATGTTCAACCAAGTACATCTATAGATCAAGGTTTGAAAAATATCCTACCAGTAACTGTATTTCAACATAAAAACTGACTGCAGTACAAACAGCAAGCTTGGTACAAAGTGTAGAAATAATATGTCTAAGCACCACATCAGAAAAGTTCATTTAAACTAGTGGTCAGAAAAATTACATTTATTTTTAAATATACATGCATTAAAATATTAACATACATTATCAAAAATTTAAGTGGACGTAATTTGGCAAAAAGGAATAGAACCAAAACACATTTTAAATTAGGCACAATTCATCAACTCTCAAATACAGTACATATTTCCTCTGTGTGGAGTTAATTAGTTGACAATCTATCCTTATAAGTATTGTGACTTAGATTGCATAGTGATAAAACAAGAATTCTGAGCAAGATGGATTTCATACACCTTCAACACTCTCGTTTATCTTTTGTTACAATAACCAACATTACACTCGTACTTGGTACACATTAGAACAAACTAACTTAAGAATCCTCCTGATGTAATTCACTTTTGTAAGTTAAACTCTATTGAAAACAACATTACTTTTCTTGACACATTTTACTTTAAATCCTGAACACTCATTCGCCATTCACGCAATTCCTCAACACCCCTGTATGAAGAACTTCCTGCTCTGAAGTTATCATTTAAATCCAGACTATACAAGTCTAGTTTCTGAGCTTTTCGCATTTATATTTTTAAAAAATTGGGAAAAGACATGGAAACATTACTGCCAAATGAGCATCTTCATTTTTGCATTTCAAAGAGGTGTGACAGCACCAATCAAAAGGGGCGAACCAAAAGGAGTTTGCAGCAACATACCTTCTGTCGTCCTTACCCTTGCCTTTCCTAGGCATGAACTCACTTTCTAAACCAACGAAAGCCAGTTTGTGACACTCGGGACATTCCCGCATTCAGCAAGGAGCTCCCAACCCGAAACTTTGTCGCTCTGAAGAAATCGTTCAACTGCCATTCAACGTTATCGAGATAGACAAAGTTATCGAGGCAGTTCCCACCACACATAATGCACCCGCGTTTGCGACATCCAATACCAATAACACAGCAATGAACTGGCCCTGCACAATCGACTCTATCAAGCCTACCCCTCCTAACCACTGTTCACCCTCCCCGGCTGAGAGCCCACGCCCGTTCTCAACTGCCATGCAATCTATTCGATGGGCACTCGAGCAGAAATCATGACCGTCAAATGGAGAACGACGGCGACACACCTGACACTGCCAAACACAAACTACCCTAATCCCAGAACAAGGCCTCATCGCCTCCCAAGCTCACTCCCAGCACTAAACAACACGAATGTGTCGGAAAACCCATTCAGAACCAACCGACAAAGTAATTAATTTTGATATAATTATATGTCGTAGAAGTAGAAGTTCCAAAATATTTCCTAGAAAAAGAACACACGTTAAATAATAACATCTGAACAAAAATAACAGTCCATATAAAGTGATTTACATAAGGTTAGATAAGGCACAGTAAACTTTGACCTTGAATATCGCAGTTCCAGTAATCTGTGACTTGGTTATTTTTTGTATAACTACGTCCAATCGTGGTAAATGACCTAGTGTTAAGATTTTACAACATGAAAGGCTACTATAAATAGCAGGTTGATGAATGTGTCAACACATCACTTCCACAAATTGTGTATCTAAATGTGTACTAATAATTCAAACATATATGCTCAACGCACACATTTACTGCACAACATGTATGTATGGTGTATGAAATTATGTGTAAACATCCAAACAAACCTGCACTGACAAGAAGGCCAAATGTTTTACTTAAATTCCACCTGCATAAATACAATGCTTGCTAGCAACACACTATACAAGAATGGAGAAAATTGGAGGAATAAAAAATTCTGTATAAGAATATTTCAACAGTAAATTTTAATTTGTAGTGTCTACATGATTAGTTATGATTACTTATTTGTAACAAAACTCCAACATGCTCTACATCAATTGTCATGGCAAGCCATTATTTACAGAGTGTATTAACTAATTAAGAGGTATTTTTACAGTAATATAAACAAATATACTGTGCTTTAAACATAAAATTTCATATAAGTAATTGTTTGTGGTACACTCCTAATTGATGTCCAAAACTGCAATACAGTATGTCCAAGAGTGAGTGATGATATTTGGAAACTGAAAAGCGAAGTTTTGAGAATTGATGTTAAACATTAAAAACATAGAGCAGTACCAGCATCAATACGTAGGGGAACCTGGAGACACTCATAATATCTACCATACAATGTACCAACCATGGCACCCACATGTCGAACTTCAAACATTAACATTCAGTTTTTATCTGTAATGAAGTGGCAATTCAGATCAACCTGCAGTACCTGCAACATATTATGGAAACTGTTACAGATAGTAGCATCTCCTGAGCTAATCTGGTAGATACACTGTTTTCTTAATATGAACTTTCACACAAAATTACAGTTGTAAACTTGAATCTTGTTATGTCATATTACACTGCCATTAGAAATCAATACTTAGTTGTAATACCACCCTGAAATGAAATAAAGTAGAAGCCAGTTATACTGCTGGTTACCGTATGGACTTGACCACTTTACAACAACCAGCTTAAATAAATAAACGACCGGCGACACCCAGAGTATTGCTAAAACGTTATCATGACAGCCAGAATTGTGTGTCCCAATAAGGCCTTTTACTGTATTTCTCCCTACCGAAAACAAAATGTGGGAATGACTAAACAATGGTATATTATACAATACAATTGCAAGAGCAAGCATGGTCATCACATATTTTTGCGATTGCAGATTCATGTCTTTTTTTACAGAACTCATCAAACAAGGACATTAGTTTTTATGCAGAATTGAATCAGATTCACTGTAATTTTATGAAAGATCTGTTTAATAAGAAACAACATTAGCTGCATCAGACAACTCCAATGGAGTATAAATAATTTCACACGACTTGGTAAGCTATATTAAGTTAAATATGATTACAAAAATATTTTATATTCTTCAGTGTTAAAAGGGCCCCCGGTTGGCACAGTGGCTTGAGGACTCGTCTCCCACCAAAGTGATCCTGGTTTAATTCCTGGCAGAGTCGGCCCCCAGATTTTCGCATGTACGAATCATGCCAGATGATGCCACTGGTCAGAGGGCTTTCTCTGGGATCTCCCATTTCCCTCACCTACTCACCAGCGTTAAAGAGCTATATGTTAAGTTCTGGCAAAAATCTCTTCATTTCACTTTACTTCACCGTTAAAAACAGATGTTCTAATACAAAACTGTACTAGAATAATTATATGGCTGTAGCATTAAGTAAAGAGTTTAGGGCGCAAGTACATTTTGCAAGTCAAAGGTGTTATTTTTCATCACTGAGACTTCATCACATAGTGCCATAAAAATTCATCAAAATTGTATAGGCCTAATTAAACACTAGGCAGAAATAATGAAAACTGCAAACGAGAAAAGTCAGAAGTTTAAAGAAGCACAGGTCTAATAGCTAGGGTGAACCAGCTCCTGGTATTACACATTCCTGACACCATTTGGAAACTGGCACATGCCTCTCAGAAAGGAAGGAGTTGTAGAAGCAAATAAATTTTGAACCATATATCGCATTGCCATAAACGTTGACACCGTTGTGTTCCTGAGGGGCGGTAAGCTACGTAGGTGAGTGGGCGCCACTCAGCAATTGCCCCGGCTGAGTCGGGGAGACATGAGATATCTCAGGGCGTATAGGGGCTGTGAAGCACCCCCTCAGGTTGGTGTTGCTGATACTTACACTCTTCTGCTCCCTGTAGGCCTGGAGCACGCCTCACACTCTGCAACGGAAAACTAGCTACTCGAAATAACGAGATACCTCTTAGTTTCACTCTTTACTCGACTATGTGTTTAGATTACACTAGATTTTACACACACAAATTGGCCATAACTCTTTCCCCAGCGCTCTCCTCTACTTAACTTTGATACAGAAAAATTACGTATTGAATCTGGAACTTGCAAAAATTGCAGTGACCACGGACCACGTGGTCACGCTAACCAAATGCCTCTGCTGGCGGCTAAGTGTTATATTTACTGATCACGTTGAACGGTGTATGCGAGGGAGGTAACGATGAAAAAGGTTCCGGATAATTTACTTAACAAACAGAATGACAGACGATCAGTTGAAGACAAAGATGTAGGCTACCTCGCAGAAACACAACCGGCCACACTGCACGCTAGAGAACAACTGGGTCGAGAGATGCTCACGCTGGCCGCACATGACGCGAGCTGGAAGCGCTAGCATCGCTCATGTCCACACTCTAAAAACAACATTTACCATACATTATTACTATAATTAATTCTAGTCTCATTTCTTTGTCTGTAGATTGCTGATTATAATTAACATTAAAAAGTTTATAGTTATTTCCAGGCTTACTCCCACTGCTATCACACTTCCCCCCTTTCCCCTCTCATGACACGTGTCCGCGGTTCAGGCTTTGGCCTTGGGCCTGAGGAGGTACGACGTCAACGTGATCAGCGATGGGTCAGGCATCCTGCACGTGAGCAACAACCATGGACATTTCCCTTCCAAAGAACAACTTTGTGTCCCTGTGATGAGCAGCTTAGTTGAGCCAAGCCGCAGACAGACAACAGCAACTACGGATCTGGAGGGCAGTCAGACACCTACCTCTCCAACACCAAATCTCTACCACAAAATGCAGTGTCAGAAATAGAGGTAGCAAGGAAATGGCAAGAGCCGAAAGAGGAGGCCGAGGTGAGGGAGTGATTGAGGCAGCTTTATTTATTTAGGTGGAAGGAAGACCACACCTTCAAGATCCTACTAAGTAGCTTTCATATCAGCATTCATAAGGCATTGCTCAAAGTACTAATTGAAAAACAAACTTGGGTAATAACAGTCAGCCGTGTGGATCAGGGCCAATTACTTCTACAGCTGAGGTAGCAAGCGACATGGCCACCAACTTCCAGCATCTTGCGCAGGAACATGAATATCAGAGAAAATGAGCAACACCTGAAAAGAGGCCGACAGGAGAATGGGTAAGCCTGATCACAACAATAGTTCGTACTTAGATACTGCAATTTACTTAATATCTGCCATGGTTTTGTTTAGCATTATTTTATTGCAAACAATCTGTTATCTTGCACATGTTCTACATCCTCCCTTCTATTAGGCATTTAAGTTAAGAGAGTAAACAAATGAATTGTAAAATAAAAGGATACAACTCTTCAAATTCTGAAATTTTAAGCCCGCAGCTTCTTCGACAGCCACATCAATGCAGCAACCTATGAGAGCTGTTATCACTCCAATCAACCAAAAAATGAACCACCTAGCAAAATTTTTTTTCAGGATAAATTTGTACCCTTTTGAGCGTTCTTCATCAAGCAACAAATGGTTCTCACAGATATCATAGTCCAGGCTCTGAAGTAAACAAAAGAACAAACAGAAATGCAAATGTTTATCAACATCTCATAATAATTTATCAATAATGATAATTTTACAAACTTTAACATTTTTCAGATAATTTGTAACATTTAACTATAGTGAAACCCTCTTCAGAAGTTTCCACTTAAGAATTTTTCACTTTTAAAAAGTTTCAATATATTTTACCACAGCTATAAATACCATAGAAATTTTACCCTTTTAACAAGTTTTCCTAGCTACGAAGTTTAAATTTTTAGTCCGTTCAGGAATTTCATAACAGAGTTATACATAAGACACAATTCATATATAACTTATTATTTCACTGGTATTAAGATATACACTATGTAATGTGACTATTTTATAAATATTATAAAATGTAGTGATAAGCTACAATTAAAGAAATTTTTTGTGTTATTCTGTAAAGGCAATCGTTACAATTAAATGGATTCAACATTAATATTAGTACAGTGCAGCTGTCATAGGTATATACAGGTACGACATACTTGTCAAACATCAAGGGGTATATGATACGCCATCCATAGGAGTTATAAAAACACCTAAAACTATCACTATCATAAATCATACAGTAAACATGTCTTGTTTGGTATCAATGTAACCTGCAAAGCGTCACTTGATAAAATATGGTAATGTAATTTGCGTAAGTCCACATATGTTCATTATAGTTTTTGTGAGTAAAAGTACCCGTCAGACTGGCGATCTGGGAGGCCAGCTACAATGCCATATGTGGGCCTAAGAGCCTTTGCCCCCCCACCGCCTCTTGTTCTTTCTCTCGCTCTCATTTTCCTGCTCGTTCCCCAGACCACTGGTTAACTAGGTACTTATTGTAATAATGTGTTAAGAGATGCCAATAGTATTCAATATTCAGAAGGTTATTTATGTAATTTAGTGATGTTAAAATGCGAAACTTTATTTTGTATAATAAATACGTAGGCCTTTAATAGCAGACTCACGCATTCGCGGGCGGCAGAGTGCCTCACTCTTGATTGGCTGAGAGGAACTTCGTCACCACCTTGTGCTCATGGGTGGAAAAGAGACGCAAGGCTCACAGAGGAGTATACGGGATGCTGGAGAAACACGAATATGTAAGCAAGCAAGCAACACGTATTTAACTCCGGTGGGAAAGGGATAATTTCTTAATCGTCAAACTGCGGGGCGGTGGACAGCGTACTTAGGGGTCACCAGCCGAGTGGATTTCAGGATAGTCGCAGCGGTTTCCCAAATAAGTTAACTCCGTCAATAATCTATTTAACACTGGAGAAAATACTTAGTTGTTTCGCTAGCATACAGTCAAAGTAGATTAACATCATTGAAATCTGCAACCCGAGGTGCGCGGGTTCGTCGGCACTTGTTTTACAATCAGAAATATATATATTTTCTTTAGCTGGCTGGGCACATCATCAGTCTTTCAGTAATTAACTTTAACTATTGGAGATACGGACAGAAGGAAGAAAGGAACAGGAAAAAAAAGAACGTAGCAGCTGTTCATTGTAAAGTAAGCACAACAGCTAAAAAGAGGGTTGTTAGGAGAGGATATAAAATAGAATTCCTGTTTACAACCCAATATTTTGCACTTTTCCTTATTTTACACAGTCTGCTTTGTCTATTACTATGCATACATAATAATTTTACTTTTTTTTTCTTATAGGTCCCTAGAGTAGTGTAAAAATAGGGGGTTTCAACGTATTTTATAATGACCTCAAAACAATGTTAACTTAATTAGTTCAGGAGAATCCATTTTGACAATATCATGGTTCCCAAAAATATTTTCGCATAATCAATGTTTCATAAAATCTGAGTTCTTAAAACTAAGGAATCTCATTTCACAGTTCCCAAAAATATTGCAATTAAATGAATGTTTTGTTAAATCCAAGTTCGTTACATTGAAGTTCTACTGTACAACAAAATCCATGCACCATGCATATAACCAACCCTGCTATGTTTATGCTGAAACAAGTCAGCGCTCTCGAGGGTGTTGGGCTGGGCAGCCTAGCGGGACTCGCCCCCTTCCCCTCCTCTTCTCGCTATGTATAGCACCGGCGTCGAGACAGTGGACTGCGCTCCTCCTCCTTGCCCCATCTACTCACCCCTGGCAATGCGGGCCACTCACGCCTAGCTGACATCACAGGCGTTCTAAATGGATGGGCCCCCGTTAGTCATCCGGTACAAGCATTCAGCGCGGATATAACTGAATGTTCTCGCAACATCTAGAATGATCACCTTACATCAACCAGCATGGCCTGCGAGCTCTGAGAATATTCTGGGCGTCGTCACGGACGACTATAAATACCGGCCCACTGCAAGCATAGACGGAGTGATTGTGGCATTTAGCTGGTGAGTGTTCCCAATGGGCTTGGCAGCGAGGGACGAGACGGGACCAGCCGATCAAGGAGAGACTACACAGGTGTGGACGACCGTGATACTCTTAGAGTAGTGCGAGTTAAGGGTGAGAGTGGACGAACACGTTGAACTGTAGATGTGTATTGTGAGACATTTCTAAACTGAAACTTACGTGGTTGGAAAATTTATTCGCTAGAAACGTTATTAATTATATAGTTGCATATATGATCAGTAAGTGTTTAATTGAAATGGGTGAATCGTAAGTGTTGTATAATTAATGTAGAGTGTTTATAGAGATTGTAATTAAATTAAGAACTTATCTACTGTGTTCAATAAACTGTACAACAAACTGTAGAGTGGTGCTCTCTGTTTTTTCCCTGAGGGTTTTACTGGGAATAGGAATTGTGGAAATGAGGGCTTATTTTTGTTTCCATGGAGTGTTGGTGAAAGCTTCGGTCGCCGATACTAGGGCTCCTCCATTCGAATTCAGACCTGTCACGCCACTGGCCATGGAGGGGTAGGCCTGGGGAAGGAGGGGAGTGTCTGATTCTGGCGGCCAGCGGTAGGGGCGCCCTGGTCGGCGATTTGAACCTGGAGAGGTACTGGGAGTCAGGTGTTCACACTTTTTGATCGGGCTTGAAAGGATCAACACCGCAATTTGGTGCAGACATCTGTTGGACTCTACCGGTAGGCCAGTGAGCAGAGTAGGGGAAGATATCGTCGGTGCAGCGACGGTAGCTGACAAAGTTTCCTTATCGCGGAGTGCGCGAAACTACATTTGGTACGTGTAGTTACCACAGGAGCCGCAGTCTTTTGATTTTGGTGAGTCTGCTATTAATTTTGTCTGATGATGACGACTTAGAAATTGGTGTCGCCGAGAGTGCGAAGCTCACATTTTTCCTGGGTTTGATTAGAGGACTTAGGAAGAACAGTGCAGTTAAGGCTTTTTTAGCCTTTGTTCCGTTTGGAGAAAGGAAGAAAGCCCTCCATAAATAAGTTGCAGAAGAAGTAGACTTTCCTTATCGAATTGGGCAGGGGAAACTTAATTTCGCCGCAAATCATATGGTTTGACTGGAGAAATGGGAACATGAGAAAAAAGAATGAGTGGTTTGGGTATTCCAGGTTATGAAATTGTACGAAGAGAGAGATTTTAAATGTAAATATTTAGAAGTAATTTGGTGCCTTGTGGCATGTAATTTTTTCAAGAATTGTAAAGGGATTGTAACCTGTGTTCAAGTGTTGAATACAACAATCTTAAAATATGTTCCTTTTCTTTGCTCAAGGATGTATAAATGTAGCCTAACCCTTATTGCTAATTGCTATAAGCATATATTAGTTGATGTGTGTAATTTCTATTAGTCTTGCCACGTCTACTTATGTTTTGATAAAAAGTTTACACGAAGGTTGGGAGCCTGGAGGAGTAAATTGGGGTAAATTGTAGATACACTGTAAGGGCTTCATCTTACAGTTTGTACAGCATGTTTGTTCCAGCGGACAAATAAACACAGAAGCCAGTTGTTCTAGTTGTTGAGAAGTTAAAAATGAAGAAATAGAGTACCTAAATTCAAGTTGGCTTAATATCTTGTTTGCTGTGTCGTCGTACCAGGCCACAGGCCAGGTGGAGTTGCGCCTGGTCGCGGCAGATGTTTGCAGAGTGTGTCACTGGCAGGTGTGCACTGGTTGGTAATGGCAGATGTGCGGTACTTGAGTGTGTGTGGCGGATCAGTGACGGCGGCAGGGAGTGTGTGAACTTAACACAAACGTGCGACACCTGCCATCCCGGCCGCCGCACAGCCATCTGCCAGTGCAGGACACATGGCTTCGCCGCCCCCTCCCTCTAACAGAGCATGAAGAAGGCAGTCTGGAAGCAGCGGCCGCGACGGACAGAACGAGAGACGTGGCGCGCTTCGGGACTCTTGATTCGTCCAGCGAGAATTACATAACGCGCGTGTGCAACTATCCGGCCCAGTGTTCAACTTTGTTTTGCCATTTTGAGCTGGCTCGCTTTAGGCCCTAGGGTATGGGGGTGTGGACCGCCCCATAAGTGTCCATGTAAGGTGTAGTTCTCTCCAGGTCCTCCATGCTTTCCCCGATATGCAGCTGTTTCGACTCGCCAGGTGAGAGAGGGGCACGCCGGCACGAACAGACCACGACCCACCGAGCCTCATGTTCCCGGCTACACGCTTAACCGGGTGGCGCCCAGAGCATTCCAACGCAGCTCCATTCCTACCTCACTCTCACCGGATATGGCGTCAGTGGAACAGTTGTTAAAGACTGAACAAGTTGCTGAAAGTATCAAGAGGAGAGACAAAAGTGGCAATGACCTTTATTACAAAATGACACTGGCATAGCATTTGTCTGGAGCAATAATGGAAAACACTGGCAAACTTGGATCAGAATTACTAGCATTTTACTACCACAAACTTCCTCAAGTTACGTATGACTACATCTGTACATTTTCCCAGTTTGTATTATCTTTGTTCAAATAAATACAACACGAGATTTTTTTTTATAAATCTTAGAGTCATGATTACATTTCAGTCTACTTATAACTTATGGTACTGTACTGTGTCAAAAAATACATTGGACAGTAAAAGTGACAATGTAACAGCAACTAAATAAGTTAATATTTAACGCAGGCCTTCATAACGAAGACAGACAATGAAAAAGGCTAATGACACACTAAATAGGCCTAGAAACAGAAATACTGCCAAAGCATTAACATAATTACTACATAGTAATACAGAAGAAAACTTAAATACTGTACCACTCACTTCAAACTCAGAATTTATAATGTTGTGCGCAGCAGGTTTTGTCGCTGTTGGAACATTTTTTCTTTTGTGCCAGCTCCCTTCTGGTGCAAAGTATTCGTAATCAGCATTGATGTTTAAGGTATCCTGAAAAAAAAATTTGTCTCAGCCTGTTTTCAACTATTTTGCATGTTCCAAATAACATGTAATTAAACGTTAATTTTTATTTTAAGTTCTAAACTAAAATTAATATTCTACATCACTGAAGGGTTTAAACAAACAAAAAAAATCAAATTGTAAAAGTTCATAAAGCTGCATGAGAATGACTAGTTCCTATGATAAAGAACAGTTTTCAATAGTTGTTGTAACAGAAAGCCATGAACTATGTCACAGCATTTAGGGAATAAAGACAAAATTACAATTTTAACATTTTGAGTAATTTTAAGTCAAGTGATCCAAAACTTCGACACTGACACTCGTAAATATTTTTTTGACTAACAATATGAAGGTATACTACCTGAGACAATAAAATAGTTTAATTATGCAGTAGTTGAATTACGGCTATTGGTACATTATTTAATAATAAAACAGTTTTTTTAATGGAGTAGTTAAATGACTGCTATTGGAAACACGCACAACAAATTAATTTATTTAAAACATGACTTCATGCTTAATTGTAAATATTTTGAAGATTTCTGAAAAGACACTTCATATAAATTTTTTCGACTATAAAATAATTATAGTTGCTACTTAAGGTGCCCACCTGCCTGCCTTGTAAAGTGTGTCACAGCATGCTAGCATTTTTTTCTAAGAAACTTCTAAACTGGTTTCTATCGTGTGGATTTATGAAAAGAAAACACACTTCAAACGGTGGAATGGTAGTTTCAAAAGATCACATTTATATTAAAGATTATTTCAATCTTTTATAACTAAACACCTACTCATGGGATTTATGTGAAACTATGATAGAAATGTGTACTAGACTTTGCTTAAAACTTTCCATCAATAAAAATATGGGGGTCACCATTGAAAGCATCAGTCAGGCGAGTGTTCTATGATACCATTGCATGCCACTTCAGTGTGTTAGGCTAGAGACGATACAGCACCAGATGAGCCAGTCAACAACGCCCTTGGTGTCATGCCTCACTCACACAAACACATGGTCACCAGGCAGGCGCCATAACGTTGCATTCAGGCAAGTAACTGACGGCATATTAGCTGAGCAAATAGTGTCTACAGGCAGTGAAGCTAGTGACGAGACAGTAATAACCTTAATGTCCACATGTTTCTAGGCCCTAAACGTGTAAAATAGGTTAATAACTACAGGCAGGCTGAAGTCTTAAGGTTTGGGTCTTCAGGACCATCATCACTAGAACTAATCAATATTCTCTATATAGCACAATATGAGTTTAAATGTGAGTCACTATTTACGCAGTCATTTAGAATATAATTTCTAAATTCTAAGAGAAAGCAGATACTGTAAAATCATCACGTATATAAACTGAAATTTTTTTTACTATTGCAGGTAGACTTTTTCACAGCAGGTCTAGTTATTCACTTTATGAAATTTTATTAACGCGCCAGTCTACCTGCCTCTCAAACTGTGTTGCAGTGTGTTTGAAATACACGTTTTATAAACAAACTATTCCACGCGTGCTCACGCGGGTTTCGCACGAAAAGAAATAACATTTCAAACCACGACGGAATACAACTTTCAACACATCGCGTGTGTCACAAACAGCATTTTTAAGCCCTTCAACATGGCCAAAAATGGTATTTTCAGACTGCAGTGCCTCACAATATTGTGGATGAATGTCTGCAAGACTAGTATTTCGCCCTGCGTTGGACTCAACTTAAAACTTTCCACCAATAAAAAGATGGCATCACCACTGAAAGTGTCAGTCAGAGGAGTGTTCTTCGATAGCACTGCACGCCATTTCAGCGTCTTACAGTAGAGGCGATACCGCGCCACAGGAGCTGGTCATCATCGCCCTTCGCGTCGTGCCACACTCACAACAAACACACAGCTAGTAGGCAGGCGCCTTAAAAACATTAGTTAACAAAATTTATATTAATTATTAATATGAAAAAAAATTGGCTACCTATATAATAAAAATGTTCTTCACATATATAGTCTACACGAGGATTAAAATTATAATTCTTGCAAAAACAGCACAAATAGGTAGAGCCTATACGTAGACTCGAGAAGCTGATGCGTGATCGACATAGCTCATAAAATTCAGGAAGATTAAGTATGTCGGGAGTGTGTCCATCCAGCAGTAAGCACACTTGCACTTTTCTGGGCAGTGAATGTAGGTATCTGCTTTCTCTGCTAACACTATCAGCAGAATAGCAGCTGTCATCTCTGAGATAGCATTGCCACTCATTCGCCACCAATTTGTACCACACAGCTGGGCTGCCCGAGGTGCAGCCTACTTACTACGCTGCACTGAAATGCAGGGCTATCAACAGAATTACCAGGCCCCTATGCAAGTAAGTATTTAATGTCTTTGCTTTTACCTTACAAAATCCACTTTTTTACCTTTCTATGGGTATTGATTCAATTTAGTTTGCACTATTATATCTGACATTCATACACTATGTCTGTCGCTTGTAGGTATTTAAACTGTGTGATGTGAAGTACAAAAGCATAGGCTAGGTGTTGTGTCGACATCAGTTGTTTTTTAATGTTTGCACTTTGTATTACACAATATTTTAACTTGTGAAGCTAGATAATATGCCTACCTTAGTGAAGAGCGTATAAACTACCAGTATACAAGTAGGGCCTATAATCAATACTATCTCAGTAACAGAGATTCTGGTTTGAATCATAAAAACTTTACTTTTTCAATATAGTATTATTATTAAATTATTTTTTTATCTGATCCGTAACTTTTTTTAAATCTCATGGGATTTTGTAATTTAGACATGAAAACTTCATACTATGCCAAAAAAAAGGGTTTGGAATTTCACTCAAAACCTCTGGTTTAACAAGAATACTTGCTTTTTCCGCATTTGTGAATCTATTAATCAGCGTCGTGTACCTACCCATTTGTTATCGTCTGTAATTGTATTAAAATTCATGGTCTATTTTGTAAAATTAGTAGCCTAGTATAAGACTTGGCTATATTGTCGGCCAATATAATCGGTTATGTATTAGCAATTAAGTTACTTGCACAGTTTATATTAATTTTCAACTAACATATTTTACATAATTGTGTACACTTGATATCATGCTATTCATTTCATTGCAATTAACTTCTGTAGCCTACTTCTACTCTGTAAAATGTATGACAACACCAAACCCTCACGGAGTATGTTATTGAAGGCCTATAATAAATTTAGTAAACAAACATTTCGACCAAACAAATTTTAACTAAGTCCTTAAGGGCTCAAGTGATTAGGTTTCTGCCACCAGGGTGTAAGGAAGTGTGTAACGAAACTTTAAAGTAAGGATGTAGGGAACGATGTGGCTTTGATCCTCGGTAGGATTCGGACATGAACATATAATTTTCTCATCCTTCACAATGGTTTCCTTCAAGGTTGTGAGGCTACGAGGGATCCTTTCAGGTATGCTACTGTTAGGAAACAACCACTGTCAGTCCTAAATTACACTACAATAAAATGTTATGGTACATGCTTTCTTTTTCTGATTTCAAACAAAATCAGACCTGTGCTGTTTTAGTGTAAAACACACTAACTCACCTGCACTCAACTAATCCTGTGATGCACGGAAACCACTTACACCAAAATATACGGCTGTGTTCGAATTGGCAGTCTAAGGACCCTTACAATGATTAAAGTCCTTGAAAATTGCACCAAGTGATATCGCACACCTCACTGTTCAAATTCAGAGCAAGGGCACATGTGCACCCTAGAATACCCCATTCAGTCAGGGGCATAAGCCACTTACCCTTCTCAGGCCCTAGATCCAAATTCACAAAATGCAACCTACTTCATTAAGGGATCAAGGGCTTAGGGCTCAAGAAACAAGTAATCAAGGACAAGTTGCAATGGAATTCTAACACAGCCACTGTACGGGTATACTAAAGTCTGTAGGCCTAACCCAGGGATTTCATAACCTTCATAGCCCTCTACTATTAAGTTCTATGAAATGTTAGAGTAATTCAATAATGACCTTATTGAAACTAAAGAGTACCCGCAGACACCAAAAATTCAACAACTAAAGAACTATAAAAGTTACTAGTCTAGTTATTGTTACAGTTGAGGTTATTTCTAAACATTTTCGAACAAGTTTCATGCTAGTGTCCATAGCAATGAACAATCCAATGTCGTGTATGTATTGCCGTTCTGATAAAAAATCTATCAAAAATAAGCCCTTTATCAGCCTTATATTTGCAATTGTTAATGCCAAAACACATCATTCCCCAGTACTTTCAGTGCTAAAAGAAGGGGTTAACACACGCAGTAACAATCATTAGTCCATAACGTGTTGTTTTCTGCATATGATCTTACTAGTACGTAGTAAACAAAACCTACCACTTCGACGTCTACATGATTTCGAGCCCCGTACGACGCAATACTTGTCTGAGCCTGGCTGTCAAATAAAGGCTGTCGTTCCGTATATTCTGATCCAGTTGCCATTTTTTACAATAAACACTAAAAAATAAAGATTAACACAAAACCATTCAACTACATTGCGTCATCCAGAACCTATACACAACAAAAGCTTTGAGGCACTACCAATCACATGGCCTTGTAGCAGACAGTAGTGCCAAAACCATAGATAAGGGGGAACTGTCAAGTGGCAAGTGAACAAATGCTGCCGATACACGAGCGTCTCGAGACAGACACTGGACGCGACGACTGCGCATGCGCACGAAATATTACCTACGAAATGGAATAGGAAACGGACTGAACTGAACCGATCGTGTTTACGTCATGACGTCCTTTTGTTTACTTTATGTATATAACAGATGTTGCGGTTTGGTTTTCCAGCGAATAAGGTTGATCGCCTTTGTTTCCAGTGA
>PNEQ01073949.1:0-30214 GCA_003012365.1 Medauroidea extradentata
CACTCTCTCTCTCACACTCTCTCTCTCACACTCTCTCTCTCACACTCTCTCTCTCACACTCTCTCTCACAAGTCACCAGGCGGCCGCCTTAAGAAATAGGCAGTAGCCGAGCAAAAATTAAACGTTACATAATAGCGACATTACTCAAGGTTCCGCTCGATAAGTTATGGTTTCACCATGTAAAACCATTACTTAAGTATGAATTCTTGAGCCAATTTCCTCAATTGTCGATTGGCGTAGCGGTACACTGCACGGAACAAAAAAAATTTTATCTTACTGTTCTTAAACTTCCTAACGTAAGTTATTTTTTTACTAACTAGATATAAAGTTTGTACAGAGTGGAGCCACATAACTTCCTTTTTAACACGGCAATAAAACCCATTATATGAATAGGAAAGTTTCCATTTAATTTGCATAATGTAGTTACATATCTACAGTTTCGCTTTACATAGTTTTGAAAATCGAATCGGGTAGGTTTCGCTCACCATTGTCCGTGCACAGAGTAAGCAGATTTCTGGCGTTTCTCATGACACCAGCGTAGCAGTGGTTATGTTGGCAATTTCTGCCCGTATGTTGGTCTTCAAGACGTGCAGGGTCTTTGGACGAATGCGGCGTAAATGTGGGATTTCAAATAACCCCACGAAATATCACATGGAGAAATCAGGAGAGCATGCTGACCACTCCAAATCGACCCTTATTGAGAAGAGGAGCTCCGGGGAGTGTTCCCTTATAGAAGATTGGGTCGTTGCTCCGTCTTGTTGCAATCAAACGTCCCCTAAGTCCAATTCATCGAGCCGTCAGAACAGTACGCCTCAGAGGTAAATGCACGTTCCTCTCTGTTCCAACGCATGGTGGGGACTTATCGCGGTGGGAAACAAACCTTTACACCCACGCCTCTTGGATGAGATCATTCCCGTCCCGCTACGACATATACGGCCTGAATGGCGCACATTTCCAAAAAGGAAGTTATGTTGACCAACTCTGTATAATTGAATTCTTTTGTGGTCAAATTTTTTTCCCCCGAACAACTGAATGGCTGGCCCGTGAATGATATTTTAAGATGATACAGCCCGCAGCATCACGTTCAACTAGTGACTTCTATTTCAGCGTTGTTCTAATTTCGAAGATTATTCATGATTCACTGTAACCACTACGTCACGTGTTCTTGGCCGTTTTGGACTAGGTGTGAGATGTACGATCCACAATGTTTTATTGTAATTAATTTTCCTGGGACACTTTTTCATTTAAATCGTTCCCAGAAAGGCAGTGCGGCATTGCCGAAGTGGTGATCGTTTTGGCGGGCTGGTTTCCTGGAGGGCGTACGGACCTTCCAGGAAGTAAGAGACACGGTGGTGAGACGTCGGAACAAGACTGGCTTGACGATATGACGTGACCGGTCACTGACCTACCTCTCTATCAGAGCAATGCCTTGTGTTCTATACCGTGCAGTGTGCTCTCTTGCTTGACTCGTGTTCGGCGGGTCGCTGGTTCGATTCTGGTCCGCTGCTCTCTTCTAGTTCTTCCTTGCGTGGTTTATCGTTTCAACGCGCAAATCTCAATCATGTTGGTCTGTATCAATCATAGGAAATAGTGATGTGTGTCTCTGCTCTTGTTCATGGCGAGTTGTAATGGAAGATGTATGTCGTTCACGTCTCCTTTGTGCTCCATTTTCTTTTGACAACTTATTGAAGGCGGACCTAGGTATAGGTCATTCGGAATAAAGTGAGCACTGCCGTCGCTGTATATAATAAGATATTGGCAACAGTTACATTATTGCTTGTACAGTTGGCAGCGAATTATCACGTGTAACACCGTGTATTTTATATTTAAATACAACATTACTGAAAGAACATCAAATGGAATCGACCTCTCCGTGTTTAATATACTTCAGTATATTTATGTATTATTGACATAACTACTGAATGTAAAATTGTACTTTAGCGCCAGCAGAAAGTGATGCATCCGGGCCGTTTGATTTCAACAGTCGTTAGCGAATTGCGTCTAGCGCTCCGTGCTGCTGACGTAGTTGAAGATTCCACCTACAGGTGCCATCAGAGTTAGGTTTTCGCCGCTTAACTTGGAAGCGTTGTCGTGTTCGTCCGTTGTGCAATAAATATAGGTTTCTGATGAAACACATTCGAAAAGTATTGGAAATGACTGTTTTCACATTGGTGATCTTTAAGTAGTTGTGTGTTACGATCGCCAACATGAGTATCTTGATTTAGAAACGGCAATTTTTTTTGTTTCCCATACAAGAAGTACGTTGTTTTTTTAGTGCGTCGTCGTTAATGGCAGTATGTGTAACTGAATGGAATTTGAATTCTTAAGTGTTTTATTATTTCGTATTTTTTGTGGCGGTTTTGAGTTACAAATTCGATGTTAATGACATGTGTACGTATTTACGAGATTCGTAACGGCAACAGTGCGGGTCGTATAAATTGAGTTGATGCACAGAAACCAGTATTAAAAGACGTTAACTCACAGGTATTTATAACTAAGATTACTATTGGTTATACATTCTATTCAATACCCGCGTATTTAATGAGTAGATATTAACATTTTCAGGCCAGTGTAAACACTGTACAAGGCTGTAAATTAAAGCACGTGGCAATGTTTATGTTTACATGCGATGGAAAGATGTAAACTGGTAGATAATAGAAATTAATCAGGGCTTTTTTGAGTGCTCACTTTATCCCGAATCACATATAGTAGAACTTGACATCATCAATACGGTGTCTTTAAAGACGAATCCATTAGTTTAGACATAAAATCCGTAAGATGTTCCCATGGTGTAGATCAACCATCTCAGCAATCGTCTGTTTTGATTTCGGAAACTACGTGTTGCTAAATTCTCTTAATGTAATATTTGTTAAATATAAATTTTAAAATAAAATGTCTTTATTTATTTACGCAGTAGTTATAATTATGTACGGACCAGCGTTTCTAATGCTAGTGGTAGCTAAATAACACCACCTTAATTTGCAATATTCATACTCTTACATTAGTGCATTATCAGTTGTTCAATTGTCACTGATAAATATAATGCTTAATATTACTCTTCGTTTGCATTGAAACAAATAGTCGTCTGTCGTGACTCGCATTTCGTCGTCACCACATACGAATCACAGTCTATTCGCTCCCGATCTAGCACTAAGCAATCGCCATACTCTCTTTCTATCTCCCTCTCTACCCAATGTTTCCCCACCTACGCACCGACTACTAAGAGACGCGACCTCGCTTTAGATGCTTCTTCATATTCAATAGTGGCATTGATTGGTGGAGTTCCGTCCAGAGGGCAGAAGATTCAGTTCATGCACTATAATCTTGCATAAGCTGGCAGGTAACGCCACTTGGCGAATCTCGATGTTTATAACTTCTCCAGTTCGCTGCAATGAGATAAATATGCTCACACACTGTAGGGCCTACTAAAATGTCAAGGTGATGTAGTGAGGTGTGGTGGGTGACACGTGCGCGTGGCAGAGATTTCACATCACATGCTATATAGGTACTAGTATACACGTGGTCGAGGTCTTAGGCGGTGAACGACAGTATTTTGAGGGGGAGGAGAGTACATACAGCCAAGAACTTGTCTTCCTTCGTTTTAAATTTTCAGCACGGATATCTTATTTACATGGAAATAATTTCGCTTTTGTACATGTATGTGTGATTTATACTTAACATTTGTGCGATGTAGTTGTTTGGCGTTAGATAGGCAAGGCACACGTGTTCCTCTGCGTCCCGCCTCCCCTCATCCTTCGGCTGCACGCACGGCAGTGTGTAGTTGGCGGGCGTGCTGGAGCCAGGGGGTTATGTGCCACTATAAATAAACAAATGTGTGTGGCGATGACGACAAAACACAGGGTAGAGTAGGCAAGACGACGGTGACAAGGGCGTCCTTACAAGGCGCCGCTACCTTCACCCCAAGCTCAGAAATAACTACCTCTCTCCTTCCGCCAGTCGTAGGTGTGGTATGTCTGCTGGCTGGCAGGACCTCCTGGCCCTGGCGTCATCCAGCCCTCTGTTACTACCCCACGCGCTCACACACTAAGATAAGTCATGGCTGAGTGACGGGCCTGGAGGAAAGAAGGATGCGGGTGTTGAGTGGAATTGACAGCACGTGGTGACTGAGCGCCACACGTGGCCAGACAGAGGGCAGCGGAGTAGCGTGGTGGTTGATGTCCTTCGTCGCCCCGTCACAGCGATGTACGTTCTCGTGTTTCCTTGTTGCGCCCTTGGCTACGCACCTCTCTTCTCCCATTACGGCATCTCGGGGTCCGATACTTGCCACTGTACGCCGGCCGCACTTGTCTCTGGTATTATAGCCGGTTCAGCCGTGCATGGTACTTCTCTGTGGTTTACCGCCGACGTGATTGTGAGTGAGCGAGAGATTTTGGTCAGCGTTTAACATAGAGGACTTTAGCGCTGGTGAGGGGTGACGTGAGAATGGAGCAGCGCCGGAATGAAGAGGCGGGAGAGACGAGAGATCTCCGAGAAAACCGGCCGACCAACGGCATCGTCCGGCACGATTCCCACATGCGAAAATCCGGAGACCGACCCCGCAGGGAATCGAACCCGGATCGCCTTGGTGGGAGGCGTATGGTCTGATCATTCAGCCACTCTGCTCCCCTCCCCTTTACGTCTTGTGCTAACTGGGAGGGGGTGGGGCGGGTATTGTTTCACAATCGTAAGTGTCTACGAAGTTTACATCTCCTATGTTTTAATGGTGATGCTATGTTACTATCGAGAACATTTGATAACACTTGTAAAAAAAGGATTGTAAATAAAGTGTTTTTAATGAGTAGGCAGCTCTGTAGAGAGGAAACATGTATATGCGATTCAGGATAAATTGAGTCCTCAAGAGTTAGTGGAACTGGCGCGCTCGTGGCTGTAGCGGAAGTATTTGTTCATGTATAACTATTAAAATTGTTTCCAATGCGTTTATCTACCAAGACACACTTCAAACTGCATCCCTATGATGTTAAAAGTCTCGTCCGCTAATTTAAAACGTGATTTCCAAGCTCCTAAAAAGTACTAAAAATTGCTTTTTCACGTTGCTGTAGCTGAGAAAATATCAACCGCAATAGTAAATAAGTCATAGAAACTATTGGATTTTACCACATACTGTCCACAAATAAAATGGGGTCATCGCTTGAAGTCCCATTAGAAAAGTCATTCTACGAAAACACTGCCTGCTGGTCCTTTGTGCCTATAGGCGATGAGGTGTTGGACGGTAATGTTATATTCGACACCTTCTCCATTTCCGTGCCTCAAACGTAAAAAAAATGTTATCGTCCAGTAACTCTTAAACCCTATTTACGTTTCTACTTTCAGGTAATTTATACATTACTGCCACTTTTTAAAGCAATTTATGTAAGAAAAAATATAGATTATATCTTAAAAGTAACACACAAGGACACAAAATATATTTTTATATTATTATTCTAGGCAAGATGTTTTTCAACAGTTCTCTCATTTTACCGTGAATTAATAATTTATATATTTGTATGTGTTCACATTTGTATGAAATATGAATTTGTCATATTTGACGGTGTTTTGCATCAACCAGCTATAGGTCGGTTATTAGTTTTGAGTAAATCATGGTGAAGGTTTCCAACATGAAATCTGTCTTGCAGAAAGTTTTTTTCTATATCCTGCTGTCCCATATGTTGGTTTTATTAGTGAATTTCAAAGCTGAGAACCTTAAAACATGTTTTATTCAAAACTAGCAATTGAAGCATAGCGGGTTTATTTTCGGAATTATTAGAAGATATTGTCATGTTAAGTTAGGAGCCTCGAGTTGCCAGAGACATTCCATGTAGAAAAAAATTTTGTTAGAAAGCATTAAATAATAACTTGATCCCTAAATAATACTTCTTGTTTCCGAACATTTTATGTTGGCGGCTGCAAGGTCGGAATGCAGAGCAGTTAGTGTGAATGTAGCCCTAGTGTACATTGACCACGAGATGGTGCTGTTTGACCTGCCTCTGCAGCATGTGCGACGTGGGTTAGGCAGCGATAGCCTGCAGGAGGAAACTGCAACTTGTCACCCCCGTAATCCACCGTGACAGGATTTCCTCTTTTGACAACGTAGCACTGAGCCATTTCTGATGTTGGCTAACGAAGCTGTAGTTTTCCAAGTTCAACACAGCAGCAATCGCCAAGGAAGTTTTAGATTTGTTTTCATGGTCTCACATTCATGGTGGCCACTCATTGCAACAACAAATGTTCCCTGATTTTTCCCTGATAGAAAACCAAACGTTTCCCTGATTTTTGTAAGTATGAAAACATTTCGGTATTTTATTCAACACTTTTTCCTGTACAGATAAATATTTTACGTCCTTTCTGACACAACAGAGTGAACATGACAAAGCATTCAGCAGAAATAACTACGAACTTGACAATGGAGTATAATTACACCTGCATAACGGAAATTTTTTCAATAAAATGTTAAATGCTCTCAAAACTCCATTATATTTATATTAATTCCTATGGTTTTTGCGGAAGCTCAAAAAGAACGAGGCATGACAATTCCCTGAAATGTTTCAGATGAACCAAACATTCCGTGACATTTCCCTGATATTTCCAGGTGACCACAATTTCCCTGCTAATTCCAGGTTTTCCAGGTGGGTGGCCATCCTGACATTGCAGTGAAAAGCCTACATGCACATGATCCTTTAGTGCAGTAATGTATTAGCTATTACAGTGGTGCGTTTGTCTTTGTAT
The DNA here is from genome assembly GCA_003012365.1 of Medauroidea extradentata. NCBI lineage: Eukaryota > Metazoa > Arthropoda > Insecta > Phasmatodea > Phasmatidae > Medauroidea > Medauroidea extradentata. The sequence goes on from PNEQ01073949.1 coordinate 6,724, forward strand.
TATATTAGTCACGATGCCAGTAAGGATGCTTGTCTCAGGTGGTACTGAGATACCAGTAGTCTACTAGGACAGGATGGCAGTCAAGTCACTGAAGGCCAGTATGCGGAGACACGGTCTTGCTGACGGAGTACGAAAGTAAAGGGTGTCACGTACTAGGTTTTCGGGTAGTTTTATAAGTATTATTAAAGATTTGATTGGAACATACTCATTTTTCATAAGGTGGAAAATAGTACTGTATGTAAAGCTGAAACATTTCCAAAATTGATGTTCTCGCCTGGCGCATGATCGGCGATGTTGCATATAACACGTCCTTTTGTTAGGTTGAAATTTATCATCTCGTTTACCAATATTTTTTACAGTATACAGTACGTCAACGGACCCCCCCCCCCCCCGCCGTTTTAAACTAAGCTTTTATGTTGACGTTTATACTGCCAAATCTCGTAGTAAAGACGTAGTGTTCTGCTCATGTATGCTACCCGTACTTGCGTTTTATTATCTGCAGTAGAAAGCGTCACTCGAGGAGTTCTCGTAACGCTAGCCGCAGTCACGTCTATGATGCTTGATAAAACTTAAATGTGAAAGTACGAGATGAAATGAAGACATGAACACTTGACAATGCACCGCGAGGGAGTGTGCTTGCTGAGAGCGGAAGGACCCAGCACCAGCAGACCTTGTGTTCTGGGTTGGTGGTCAGACACAGAACAGTGTGTGTGTGACTGGATGGTACGACATGTCGCAGACAGCGGCTGGCTTGTGCCGGATAAGGCACGGTCTCTGGCCTGCCGAACTGACCTTGAGCTGGCGTCGTGAAGGACCTTGTTTGTGTCGCCGGCCACACTGACCCTCGTTGTAGCTGCTGCAATCTGCCCGTCTGCAAGCATGTTACCCTGGCACTTCCGTCCCGGCAAGTCGCGTCTGTTGGCGAACATTTCAATTAGTTCGATATTGAGATGAATAAAAGCGGCAACGTCCTGAAACAGTAATTTTGGCTAACAAGTGTAGCTGATGCTGATATATGGATTGCAACCCGCCGACAAGACGGACATGTGACATCAGTCGGATGTGTTTCCTTCGTACCTGACTGCGCCAGATAGCCCAGGAAAACGAAGGGGAAAAACCCTCGAATGTCGGGAAAGATGAGTGACAAGCTGAAATTTTGCCAGTTGTTTAGACCTTTTTTTTTAATGGTCGTAATTTAAGAAAGAAGAAATAAAATTTCTGTTAGGGCATATGGGAACAGAGATATGAACAGTAATCCAAATGTTTGCAAATTGGATGTTTAAGGATGTGTTGGGAGGAAAACACGAAGGCGAGGGCTGGAGCCTTATTGGAAAATATACCTCTGAACGGGCCCTAACAACTGGCAGACGTTCAGCTTGTCACTAATTTTTCCCGGCGTAAAACTTATATTTCCTGGGCTAAGGTTTTTGCTCTCTGTGTTATGTTACCGCTAACTACTACACGGCTCGCTGAAAACATTTTGAGTTTAAATTAATGTGCTGTACTCAAAACTGTGTTTATAAATAAGCTTGTGTTCGTAAACCAGTTTGTTTTCGTACTAGTCACTTTCCGGTGTGTGTAGTAAAAAATATGTTATTCTTCCAACATTGGCTTCGACTGCCGCAGATATCTATCTGTATCAGCTGGAACTATTTGCAGGATGTAGTTAATGATTACATAATTACAGTAATTGTGTGTTGCTAGTATAAATACTCCCATAATATACGCGAGAGACAATTTGTAGTGCGGAGCGTTAGGCTCGGTTTATTTCTCACTTTCGACGGCATTCTCGCTCTGTCTTCTCAGGTCCCTTACACCTCAAGCAGTACTCCATCGGACGCCGAACTTTATGTAATTATTCGGTACATAAATAGTGTTTTGTATATACAATGTTTGTGTGTAGGATTCTACTAAATCCTCTTGGAAAGTTGAGTTCTCCATGGGATCAACAAGATTTGTATGTCAGGGTGTCCGGCGATCGGGATATTGCGGGAAGTACGGGAATTGTACGTGAATTTTTCGGGATCGGGAATGAGCCAGAAATGTACTTGAAATTTTTATTTTCTGCCAGAATTTCTCTGCCACCAATAATTTCGTTACCAGTCATCAAGAAATTGGATGGTACTTTGACAGCGGCAATTTTAGTTACTTCTGCAGACAAGTGTTTTTCGCGACGCGCAAAGTAGCGGATTTGTCAATTTTTGTTTAAAATCGCGAATTCCCATCATTCTGTGCTAAATTACAAAATAAATGCGAAATTTTTAACGCATTCCGTATTAAATAACGCATTTAATTCGAGAATCGTGTGAAAGTGACTCGACAAGAATCGATTTTTGACAGTGAAAGCGAGATTTGAGTATATCGAAGTAGACGAGAAAATGGCGGCGTACTGTTTAGGTTTAGTCGTGGGTTAATGCATGCGTTAATATTCTGTTTTACGTGGTACCTGGTAATTTTTATGTTGTTTAACATTGTAATTAAATAAAGACTGAATATATGTATGCGACAGCAAGGGCCAAGTACAAATATTGTTGCGATTCCGATTAAGTTGTGATGTCATTTGACTGAATTGATGTCATCTGAAACGGCAAAAATTTTAGTCATGCATCGTATGAAAAACCAGGAATGAGTAGCAAAATACAGATTTATTTTTTTAACAGTGAAAATAACAATAAAATTGTTGTGCTGTGCCTATAAATGATATAGATGCGAAACACGAATGAATACATTCAAGGTATTTAAGTTATGAATAAAAATTGAAATATTTGTCCCTGAGCAATTGTTTCTTTTACCGAATATTATTTATACGTACTGTATGTTGTTTCGTAAACTGTGACGTAAATAAATTAAGCTCACAATTTTAAAGTGTTACGAGTAAGTAAACAATTCTGGAGGGTGATAACCTACTTAACTGTTAAATTTATTGTATGTAATTTTTGTCAAGAAACGTATTTTATTTAAGACTGTATAAATAATGATAAATATAATATGACATTGTACTGGACTCTCATGTTTTATAGATTTCTTCCTCAATTCTATTCATATGCATTTCGGTGTTGTTCACATTTACTGAACCATCAAATGCAACAAAAGAAAACTTTCGACAATTTAATCAATCTACAAATGTGTGTAAAGGATAGGATTTTAATTAAATTCTCGACTAAAGTAGTATATTTTACATACCTTCGCCACCTCCAAAAATAAGAAAAATTATATGGTTATCGTTAGTCTGCTTGGATAGCACAAGTTAACTTGGTATCCCGTTTAAAGCACTGTATTGGAATTTCTCAGGAAATATGGGAAATGTACTGGAAATTAAAATTCCACTTTTGCTGACACCCTGTTTATAAAGCTCGTGAGTCGCCAGTGATCTGCGTTATTTGGAAGCACCAATCAAGACGGGGATAGGAAAATGTGGCAATTCGCGTTGTTGCTTCCTCCAGAGTGCAGCCCTGCAGACGACAAAATTGAGGGCAAAGACGGCATCAACAAAGCCGCATGGCCATTTGTTATACTTGTGTATGTATTTAAGATTTTAGTTTTTCTGCGAACCACGTGAAATAAGTTGCGTATCAGCCACTAATAAAAATACATGGAACTATCAGTTGTGTAGAGAATTTTTGGTGCCTGTTTATCAAAGGTTCTGTAATTAAAATTATTAATTGATGCAGGATTGTGTTTTAGAACACAAATATGTTTGAGAGTCAGATGTTCTATTTGTCATAATTTGTTCGCTGACGTTATAAATTGCATACTTTAATCACTGAATCTACCATATAAATATACGTTGATAATCACCGTAAGAGTTTTAATTAAACACTTGAAACAGCCAAAATGTGCGACGTTTGCGAAATTTCAGCAAATACCATAATTGCGACTACAGTAAGAGTACAACAGTTTAAAATTCAACGGTAATTAACATTAATATTATAGTATATTTAAAACGTATGTAATTTATTTAAAACGAATTTTTGTATAGGTTGTTCACTTCAAAGTGAGCACTCTCCAACACTTGAACACTTGTAATGATCGAAACAAAGTATTTATTGGAGTTAAATGAGTAAAGTTTTGAAAGTTATGAAATGTTCACACTAGTTTTTAGTTACATGGAAGTTTTCGTATTTAAAACAGGAAAGATGGAGGTAAAATGGCTGACAAAAATGTAAGCAGTTCTCAGTTTACCCTGAACAACCTGTAGGATACTAACTTTGTGCATCTATCAATTATTATATTTTTTTATTTGTATTCCTTAAAATGTCTTTACGGATATTTCTATTTATTTAAAGAAATATATTTAAAACATCTGCACTGGCAGTCGCAAACTTAATTATAGAATGTCACCTTTTAAACATTAACATTTGTTGCGTTGGATGATTTCTGTTATAATGTACATCGACTATTCGCCAAACATACCGTAAAATGTGAACAGTCGTTTTAAATACGCACTGCGCATGCGTTGATTTTGTTTGCCCCAAGGATAAACCAATTAAATCAGTTGTACAATGGTCAGACTTGTTAGGCTACCAGTATAACATTTTGGAAGGAATAACAATCGGTGATATCAGCTGTTATCGTAATACGGCGGTTGTGGTTGTGCGAGAACCGGTACGATGGTGAGGAATGTGGTTGGTTATGTGCCGGTGATGTTCTCAGTGGTAAGTATGAGGGAGTGTCACTGGCACGTGGAGGGTAGAGAGCTTGTAGGCAGGCACGGCTTGTAGCGTGACCTTGAAGGTGAGTTTAGGGGGTGTTATCGACCTAGGAGTAGTAGCAGGAGTATGGGGGTTGCACGACAACCACCGCCGCCAGGCACCGCTGCTGGCTCGTCCATCTGACACGAGTATATATCGGTAGGTAGGCCCTACTTCTTATTCCATTGACTCACCAACGATTAGAATGTTGCCTACCACACAGCTGAAAACACATTTTGAGACTATTGTAAGTTTGATAGTTTATTTTTGCGTTACATTTGAAAGCTGGTAGGAATTTAGTACTGAACGCCTTTTAACGTGTTGTTGAGCGATCATATTAAAATGAATGCCAAACCGGTTTTGTTCCATAGTTTCTGCGGGTGACGTACAGCACACATTGGTGGTGTTACGCAGAAGGCATCTAAGCTACAAACATAAAGAACAGACAGAAAACGGCTGCTAAATTACTACACACTAAATCTTCAAAAGCTAAGCAACCAAAGTCAATCATAGGTAGGGTATTTGAAAATGAGAATATATTAACAAGGTAAGGTAAGTGGGCTTTACGTCTCGTCGACAGCAAGGTCATTAAATATGATACACAACGTGGTACAATGACAGGATCTGGGAGAGGAGACGGTCATGTCTTCTAAAGGAACCGTACCAGCATTCACCTGGAGCAATTTCGTGAAACCATGGAAAACCGATATCAGGATGACCGGAGCCGGGGATCGAACCCGGGTCCACCTGAATGCGAGTCCAACGTGTTAAAGTGGCGCCATCTCGCTCGGTATATTAACAGAATAACGAAGTGGTTTGGTAACAATTTTTCGTGTTCTACTTTATCAAATGAGGGACGGTCTTTTTCTGCGCGACACCATTCGGATATATCTGCTTGAAGTTATATTAATAAAAATACAGCATGATACTTTCTTGTTTCCTCTCACGGCCTATTGAACACAATGCAGGAATATGTGCTCACGTGAACTCCACGTTGGTGCTGGTAAGCTCGCTTGTATAACTGTTATATGTATCTACGTTCTCGTTAAAACGCACTGCACTGTGACGTCACAAGCTGACCTGCAAGGGACAGCGGAGTCTGTTTCTTGTGTCGGTGAGATGTTCTAAACTCGAGGCTATTCACTTGAAGTACCTCGTGCGACCAGGTGAAGAGAAACTCGGTATCTCAAATATTCACTGAAGTAGAATAAAAGTAGAATTTGCGCTTTTTCTTTTGAATGCGTGTTTCGTCTGATTTTGTGTCAATTATATATTTAGCGGATTATTTAAATTGTGGTTGGCAACACTGGTCAGCATGCAGCCGGCCTGAAGACGTGGGAACAGACACGTGTCGCTAGATGTAGGATGACATCCGTGTGCAAGAGTGGACTGCAGTTGGTTGTGCGTGGTTGCAAGTGGCTGGTGACTGACCTCTTGGCGAGGTCACATCTGCCTGACCCCTCCTCCCACCACCACTTGTTACTCGTCCAACTGTCCTTGTCTTTGTACGTGCCCTTGTTACTTGCCCGACTTGCTGTCTGCACCGTCACCAACACATCTGCTTTCTACCCCGCCCTCGTCTTCTGTTGCAGTGCAAGTTCAGGGAATGTTTTAATCTGTAGTAAACTCTTTTTGATATTTACTCAGTTATACAAAGTATCGAGTCTCGCACACTTCGCTCTGTACAGAAGCGCATCACTATCAAATAATGACGTTACATGTCACAGTTTGAATCCAAGAATGCTCCCTTCAGTCAAGAGTCCGAGATGTGAATTCATGAGGTGGACGCCTCGTGGACACAAGGGCTCATGACTCGCAAAATGTACGTGGATAGTTCATCAAAGGTAGGCTACGTTCATTGCTTTGAAACAGAACACAGCAATTATCTCCGTGTAGACGCATTTATTCAACAAGAGTTTAAGATCGTTGCAAATTTTTCATTTATATGTTAATAGTTTCAAGACCTTGAAGTCTCTTAGAAATCCCGTAGATGTTCTGGTTCTGTTAGAACAATACATGCGATATTTGCTACTTAATGTGAAACGTGTAGTTTTACACACACACACGTATGTATAATTAGTGTAAATACGGTTACATCACGACTCCTTTATGTGTATAGTAAACATGCATGCGCAGAGCTACCAGAGGGGAAACTGTGTAAACAATAGGGCCATGCGCGAAACTAGAAATTGCGTCTAATATTATGTCCATTATGATTTCCTGTGGTATGCTACTTTTAAATTACGAGCTTATATAGAGTATTTGTTACAAAATGAATTGAGATGCGTAAAAAATTTTACGCAACTGTTATATGGAAAAATCGATTTGGCAAAAATTGCATCTTATGTGTAGTATTGTTGACGACGAATTTCTAAATTAAGTTGTTTTCTCTCTGGAAATAGACCAAAAAAGTAGTTTGGTCAAATTGTACACTATTTTTTTAGAGTGAATTCGTAATACTGAATTCCAGTTGCTGAAAAATTTATATCGGAAACCATTATAAAAATGTTCGTATAATTAACGAGCAGGTGTTTTGTTGTATAACATTACTATGCACATAGTCTCGCTCAGTAAGGCCCTTCGTCCACCGAGGAAACCAATCGTAGACAACTGGCTGCGGGCGACCGATCGCGCGTGATTGGTTTCATGCTTCCTCGTTCACAAAGGAAATCAATTTGGGAATAGTTGCGAACAAGTATTCATCAGAAGAGGATGTAATTAATTGATATTTGTACATACGAAACAAGAAACGGAAACGATTTTGGTACATCTAGATTTTACAAAACAGCACGACAACAGATGGTACAAAATTGCTAGTGAATTAGAAGATCATGTAAAGTTAAAACAAACATAAAAGCTGAGCAGGGAAAGTTTTCGCGCGCTTGAAGGGCTATTAGCCCACTTTATTACATATAAGGATACCAACTACAGGGAAGCAATTGGAATTTCAGAAAGGCTGCTGATAACATTATGGTAACTTTGTTGTCACTGTATGAAATAGCTGTTAAGCAATTAGAAACAGAACAAAATTATCAGGTCTATGGTTATGGTTGACTCTGGAATGAAAATCATTAAAAAACTTCCCAGATTTGCAGAGAATAATACTTTTTACGCACATGTAAATTTGTGTCGAATCATCCCTAATACCTCGCGGTCGACAAGGCGTAAAGTCCAATGCTAATAAAATTCTGTAACATCACAAGTCCCTAACAGAATGTTGCAACACAACTTGTGTATGTCAGAGATTGCACGCGCGCGCGCACACACATACACACACACACACACACACACTCACTCACTCACTCACACTCACTCACTCACTCACTCACTCTTTTTTTAACCTAGAAACTTCAAATCTGCCTGTAGAATGAGAAACTGTTTTTCAAAGTTTTCTGTGGTTAGGTGCTACTCGTGTTGAATTTGATGCTTCTGCACGGGCTCATTGAGTTAAAACTTTTGTCGTACAATCATAAAATATTAGATTTACGTTGAAAGTAACAGCTCTCGAAGAAGTGCACGCGTTGTTGGGATGGACTGTAGCTACTATAGGCTATTCGGAATAAAGTGAGTACTAAAAATTTAACCTTTGAAAAATATCACTAGACGTTACTGCATATAATTCATCATTAATTATGGTTGCCATACTGCTTATATGCTTGGCAGCGAAATTACGCAATACAGTTCCGTGTATTTTCCTGTTTAAATATAATACAGAAACAATACCAATCTACATAACTGTATTTTATGTAATTAATAATTTTTTTATTCCAACTGTATCGCTTCGTACTGACTGCAGAAATTATCTTGCACGCGCAAATGTCAAGTGACGCGTCCAAGTAGGTTAGACACGCCCCGTCGTTAGCCGTTACGCGCGGAAAGATACGAATTGGCTGAAAATAGAACTTTAGCAGGGCTTTGGTGACTGCTAATTTTATTCCGAATCAACTATACTCGGTGGTATACATGCATTTCCGAGTCTTTGGTTGCCACATACTCTTGTTCCAATACATACTTGGTCGGCAGCACGATGCCTGTAGTCTTGACAGTGCTGACGTTAGTCAATACATTTAGCTTCGTATGTCATGATACAGTGGCTTCGTTCCACAACTTCTCCCTTGCTGAAGACACGACCAGACAGATTGACAAGGAGGCGTGGTAGTATGGCGGGGGGGGGGGGGTTGGATGGGAGGAGCTAGTTGGTGGGTGGGTTCTCCTGCTAGGAGGGCAGACTTCCACGACAATGTGGTCGCCCGGGCCCGGCACGTGTCGCTCTGGGTGTAAATATAACCTGCACCTGCAACTGGAACATGTATGTAAACGGTGTCGGGACATGTAGGCGATATACTGTCGTCTTGCTGTTTGCTCTCGTAGATCTGGTTTTATAGTCTCGTAAAGTTTTGGTTATCTGATATATTTTTTGTTGAATCATAACTTTGAAGTTGGTACCTATTATTAGTGATAGTTTTTTTTTTGTCATGTTACGCTAACCATGCGGGTTACAGTAGCCTAAATGTGGCAACTTTGCTGTGATATCTCGACTTGTTTTGTGATAGCGGAGAAGTTTGTGTGATGTACGAACAATCTGTAACCCCATGCTGAAAATTGTTACCTCTGCCAGCGACTTTTATATCTTTGTGCCGTCTTTCGAGAGACGGCTGCCAAATGTCACTTAACATGCAGCCGGACGTGTGTGTGTAGGTTTACTGTGAACAGCTGCTTGTTCAATATCCCTAACAGGCGACTGCTAATGAATCCAGTCTTGTTACCTGCGCCGTCATGGATGTGCTAAGTACGAGCCACGTTGTCGCCACAATGTCAAACAATCGCGCACCTCTCCGCGACGATTGACGAGTCAGTCTATCTTTATCGCGGCACGGACTCAGAGTAAGTACTGTAGGTCACATTTTAGGTTTCCATGGGATAGTTGGCCGTTGTTTCTTGTACAAGGAAGACGTTGCCCTTGTCCTCTTTAGGTTTGAAGGGAGCGTGACGTTTGCCGTAAAGGGAGTTTGTCCCGTCGTCCGCCCCACACGAATTTTCAGTGTAAGTATTTTCGGGTTCGCCGTTTACCCTACAAATTTATCTTTTCGAGAATGTTAGATTAGCTTGGATTGGGTTTAGTTAGGTTAGCTTGGATTGGGTTTAGTTAGGTTAGCTTGGATTGGGTTTAGTTAGGTTAGCTTGGATTGGGTTTAGTTAGGTAGGTTTGTTTAAATTAAAAAGTCGCATGTAACTAGATATTATGTGAAAGGAAAAAAATAAGGGCTTTAAAAAGTGCTATTTTTATCCCGAACCAACTATAATACTATTTTGGCTTTACTGCAACGATTTCGCCTTGGGAATCCCCGCTTTGGATTTTTAATTTTGTAGCAAAACATTTAGGCAAAAAAAAAATAATATTTTAGAAGGTGGTGCTTTACCTAAATCTTTGAAGGGAAAAGTGGTGCTAAAAACCCTTCGCTTTCCCAGTCGTGTGTAAGTCTGATTGGAAAGGACTTGTGTGTGTTTATATAAACCACAATGATCTGTCTTCAGTGGTTCGATGTTACGGTATGGAATTGAGTGTTGGTCGGCGGATATAGGGAGCTTATGGCAGGTGTGTTCTCTCCTCGCAGCTGTGCTGTGTTATGTCCTGTCAGCGGTGTGTGTTTATGGCTGAAGCCAGACCAGGTCCTGCTGGAACAATTACTGGAGCGATGTAGGGTCCGTGTGACGTCACAACTCAACTCTGCTCCGGCTTCCCACGCTCCGCCTACATCCGCCACGTCCCGTATCCCCACTCGCCTCCTGCCCTCCTCTCCCCTTTTTGCCACTAAAACATTCGTGCGTCTCGATCATAATTCCGTCTGTGGGATTTGTCTAATATAACAACTTATTAACCCCAAGAGTATACTGTGGAAGCATCTTAAACAGATATTTCGTTTTGCGTGTTAGATATAACGATAAAATAGTGACCTTTTTGAATAATTAAATTACGTCTGTACCCAACACTTAGGATATTTGTTGCAATGGGTCTTGATAAGAAACTAAATTAACTTAAGTTTAGTTTGCGTGTGTTACGTTTTCGCAGACGTAGGTAATTGTTGTATCTATTTGAACAAATTGTTGTGTGGACGTCGCTTGCGAATCATCCCCATCCAACATGCGGATTGTAAGTCTTGATGCCTTCTTTCTTAGTGGCGGTGCGCGGCGGAAGGTTTTGGTTCAAGAAAAGAGGTGGGTGACAGTGACGTCATAAAAACTGTTCAATATACAGTACATGTTCACAGAAGAGCTTGACCCAGTTTTCTCTTCAGTCGGCCTGGAGACGGAAGCAGGTGTCGGCGCCCGAACCCTCGCGACTAGCTCGTCTGAGCCTTCGTAGTTGTTTCGTCTAGTCTTGAGTCCGTGACGTCACTGTTGAGTCATCCTGTTTTGTGTCTAGCATTGTCTTCGTCTTTCTTATTGCCTGTTCTGTGGCGTCTTGAACTTTCTTAGTCCCCCCTCCCCTCCCTCGTCCATCCCGGATTGGTTATTTGGCTTGGATATTGTGCCGATAGTAGAAAAACTGAACGAAAAGCAAAAAACTCAAGGGTATTATGATTATTTGTACTGTGTGTACTGAATTAGTAGCTACATTTCCTTTTCAGAGAAACTTGTGTTAAGAGTTAGCCGTGATGTAAATGTGCATTGTCCGTGTAGCTACATACTTTTAAGGTTTTAATGTTACTGTATCATGTGTATTGTCTTTAGATTATCTTCGATGTGTGGGGCACGTAGCCTGTTGTTCACATGTATCTACACGTAGTACATGCATTTACCTACGAAGGACATAAGTCACTGACAATTTCGAAAATAGCAAGTAGTAGCTTACAAGGAAATTAAAAAAATGTATATGTCTTGGTACTTATTTTAAGCCATCCACATACAGTATGCTGCGCTTTGTACTTAGGCACGACAGCCGATAGTAAAAGCCTGGCGGTCGTATGGGTGGTGTTTAATACTGTCAGTGTGATTTATTTAGCTAATGTTATACATAATACGAAATCCACGCGCGACAACTTGTGCTGCTCGTGAAAGTGTACCCGTGTCGCCCTTATCGCTTGCCTTTGGCGCCCGTAGCGACACAAACGTATCAACTGTTTGACCACTGCTGGGGCCTGGTTATAAAAAAGGAGGGAGGCTGGATACTTGTTATCCACAGTTGGTAGGAGGTGGTGAGGAGAGTCTTGTAGCGGCCGAGGAGTGGTGTGTGGTTGTCGTGTTGGCAGCAGTGCGGTGTAGTGAGTGTGTCTCCTCCAGTCACAACACGCGGAGTCAGTCAGTGGTGTGCTGCTGCTGGATCGTCAAGGAGCTGTTGGTGTGAGTGTTGTGTGTATGTGTGCTCTCGCCCAGATTAGTCTTTATAAACACAGTACGTTGATAGCTGCTGGTGTGCTCTATCAAGCTGGTATTGTGTCGACTTCGGCCGAGCCGCGCGATTCTCCTCTTGTTATTTTGTGTTAGCATTTGTTCGCGGTCAACTCGGCATTGATTAAATTTAAATTATGTTCCGTCGATAAGGGTCACAAAATATAGTAGTCTCGCTTTATTTAAAAATTTCACCAATCTCGAAAGCTGCATGTAATATAATTTAAAAAAAAAAGTGAATAAAAATCTGAATTTATCTGGAAGATATTTTATCAGTATTTCAAAGCTTGCTCACTTGGAGACCACGAATCGTGTAGTTCAGTGCAGTGCAACAAGTTGTGTTGTGAAGGCAGCTCCTACGTTGTCAATAATAATGCAAATTATTTACTACCGATGTTTGCATGCTATATTTGTGTGTATTTGTATAGATGTTAGCATATTGCTAATGAAATAGTGACAAGGATAGAACCGCAGTACGAGGTAGGAATGTTCATAGATGTATACTAATGAGACTGGTATGCATTATGAACAGTTATGACAATTGTGGTAAGTGAAAGACCAAGCATGGACCGTGAGGCATACACGCGTGTTGTGTGTTCAAAGGCACTCGACCCCCTCAGAGTGGCAATGTCGCATTGTTTGTAGTATCTGTCCACGTGTCTCGTAATTATTCGTGGTTGGAAACTGTGTTTATTTCCTAGCAGCGCTGTTGACGCGCATTTTTCACTATGGAGGCATTGTTTCCTTATTCAGAGCGAAACAAAAAACATCTTTAGTTTCGTATTTGGTGAAAAAGTTTTCGACGCTGATTACAAATTATTCCGTGTGAGTATATAGTCAGTAAAATTGTTAACTGAAATTGTGTTGGAGGTTGTCACTGTGTTTTAAACTACCGATGCAACACGAGGGTTAGCCAGCTGTCAACTTTCCAGACGTTACTTGGGCTCTGTGTTCAATTTTCCGTGCGCACCGCCTTTGTTTGAGAGGATTGTGATATTTAGTATGAACATTACTTACTAGTCAACTCGAACTGAAATAAAATAATCTAGCAACAGCACGTTGCAGCCTCAAAGTGTCGGACGGTCGTCACATTTAGTAGACATTGCTGTCAATGTCACTGCAATACCTAACGAGACTCTACTGAGGTGTCTCCCCACTGAACGACTCATCTGATCAAGTTGGTTACATAAAATAACATGCTACAGCAGTTAGAGCGGAACTTCCCTAAATGGATTTAAACATTTTGGAAGTCCGTATTGACAAACTCAAACTTGGGGGGGGGGGGGGGGACCTTAACTTTATGAGCAAATACTTTGCTGGTGTGAATTTTGACTTGAAAATCTATGGGGCCGATATTCCGAGCACGTACCAGTAAAGGATTAAATTACTTTTGTTAAATATTCGCGTACATATTTAGCGCGGACATCTTAACATTGTAAGTAGGAACGAATACGCCTTTGCAACAATTAGCATAGTGTATTCATTTGTTTGATTTTCTGGTCCGTCATAGGGTACGGCTATTCTGATGAAGGTTTTCCATAATACTTGCATACGAATGCTGAGATTGTTCCTTTATAGAGGCCTGTTTGTGGAATCCCAATGGCACGACACGAATGGCCAGAGATAGTCGGCCAATCAACGCCGAAGTTTGTGACGTAAGCGTGACAAAAGGCGGACGCTACACGAATGCTGAATAGAAAGTACGTATATCGCTTTTGTCCGCGTCAGAATTTAATTATGTGCGGGATTGTTGCTGAAACTGAAAAGTTAGTAGTAAATTACCACGTTTATTTTAAAACATATTTTACTTAAGATAATCGTAACCTTTCTAAGATGTTGTGCAATGCCGAAATCACAGTGGTGCGACACTGATAACTAAAGATAGCCAATCAGCGCAGAGGCTTCTGTGGCGTCACTGCGTCCGTCTCGATGCTGATAGGCTGTCTTTTGTAACTCCGAAAGATTACCTGAACTCGTAAAGTGCAAAACGAGATGCGTACGTTGGCGTTTAGGGCCTTATCACATTGAAACCTCTTAGCCTTTGACTTTACGATAGCTTGCAGTACGTGGCTTCTTATGGAGTCGTACACAATGGCGTCGCCGAAGCTAAAGCCTTGACTTTACTACGTTTTCGGTAAATTGAAAACCGAAAGTCAAAGTGGCCGTTCGCAAAGAACCAGCTGATTCTCTGTCTGTGGCTGGGTGCTGAAAAGGTCGATGCCATAGGATACAGTATATGACATTGGTCTTTTTAGTACCAAGCCACAGATATGTTAGTATGAAAAATGTTTATTTTTTAGTATCGTTTTGTTCTCCAGTATTGGGATTTCGTGAGAAAGTAACAGGTTTGTATTTAAATGTACTCGAAAAAAAAAATAGCGTTGGAGAAGTTTTCGTAAATGAATTTTTAATTTGCGTCAGTAGATGACGATACTTTGGTTCTGAAAAATGTTACTGTAAATGAATAATATGTATTGTGGGCTTTTTTTTTTTTTTACGTGAATGCTTTTACTGCACATGTATAATGAATTATGTCATGGAATTTGCATCTCAAAAACCAGATTTTCGATTGTTTTTCAACTGTCGTTACTTCAGCTTTAGACTTAACGTTTCCGTTACTTTATGTATTTCGTCAATACACGATACAAATGTAAAGTATTCAATAGTGTGTAGTGTTACTATCCAAATATACAAATTTAGGATCACCGTTAGAAGTCCCATAATAAAACATTTCAATGAAAACCTGGCGCGCTGTGAATAGAGGCGTTATGCTACTCGTCGAGCGGGTGCTTTGGCGCTTATCGGTACACACGTCAAAACTGTAGAGAAGTTGAGTGAAAGGGACAGTGTGGTGCGAGAGCAGGCCAGTGAGTGACCCCTGAGTGGGGGAAGAGGCAAGCTTTGTCCTCGGCGACCCTGTGACCTTGACGCGCGATGCGTGGGCAGTGCTGTGACACGCCTACACGTGTGTCGCTGCCGCCCGAGAGTTGAGGACACGTGCCGAAGTGCAGTCTGTAATCTACCCTCACCCTCCTTCCTGTCCTTTCGTACCCTTGGTCCGGGGTCGACTCCCAAGTTAAACAGATTATTTCGTGACGGCTATATTACACTTCGTAAATTTCGAAACCGTTATTACACTCAGGCATAATGGTTTCATTGTATCAGAAGTGCAGATTCTCAAAGAGTTAAGTGGACCTGGCGCACGAGATGTACCATGGCACGAAAATTGTTTTTTCATGTATAATTATTAAACGTGTTTTCAATATGCATGTCTATGCAAGGAACACACACTTAAAACTACGTCTCTAGCATTTCAAAAATACCGCTAGCTTATTAAAAACGTAATTACCAAGCTTCTAAAAAGTGGTAAAAATGGCTTTTTAGATTGCTGTAGCTGGAAACCTACCAACCATAATTGTAAAACAAAATGACTACAACCTGCTTTCGACTTTACCTCATACTTTCTACAAATAAAAATTTTAGGGTCACAGCTTAAAGCCATATTGAAACACTTTTGTACGAAAACACTGCACACTAGATTAGTACTCTGCGCTTACTTAGGTCCAACTTTAAATTAATAGACAGGAAGTTTTCAAGAAAAAATGTCTGCACCACTTTGTTTCAGCGCCGTACGCTCACACCTGCAGCTCTGCTTCGTGGTCAGTGATTGGATGTTTTAACTACCAGCATCTTGTGCATATCACAAACATGTACAGTAGTATTGTGATTAACCTTGTAACTGGCCCAGTCAAATGGAAGAAGACTCGGTACAAATAAATACAGCCATTAGCTATGAAGTAGAGCTGCATAGAAACAGTGGCGCTAAACTCTTTTTCTGAAAACTTTCAATCCCTGTGCACGGTATTGGATATCATAAGACATTAATCGAGTGTACTGAATATTACTGTTCGTAAAGTCTTGTTAAATACAGTAAAAGAGATGAATAGAAACACAATTTTGGTATGAATTCTGTTTTGTAACTTTGTTTCTAGGCATGCGAGTTAAAGAATACCAACAGATTTATTGCAATATAATTTTTTTAGAACTAAAGGTATTGTTTTGTAATCGTCCCGTCTTGTGGTAGGAGTTAAATTCGTACGACATTTTCAATTTAGTCATTCTAGACACTGATGCTCCCTTGCAATTTTATGAACTTTCAGATATATATTCAAGTTGGTAGAATGACAGATATGCAGCATACAGTCACAGAAGAGATACACAAATATATAATTTTAGTATGAAAATTGGTATTTAATATTATACTAGATAATACAATTAATGCTGCCTTGATTCTTTAGTACTACAGTCAGAAATCAGGTCTAGCATCTTTATAAATGTTAGATTTGTTATGCAGTTTGGCTTTGAATTTCATACATCTTGAATACTGAAATTTCAGTTAAAACTTAGGTTTCTAGTTTCTTGATCAGATTTTACAAGTGCAGATAACCAAGAGTTTAAAAGGCCTATATGTAGTTTCGTGATCTGACTTTACCAAGTGCATTTTCACAACACAAAAGTAAATTAATGACTCTGCTGCTAATGTCATGACAGATTTTATGCTGGTAGAATCAGCTGTGTTAGCATTATAAACATTTGCACAATTATCGCAGGGCTCAATGCATTTGCATGTTTGTTAGAGATTTCCTACATATATATATATATATATATATATATATATATATATATATATATATATATTATATATAACATAATTTCTTAATGTGGTATGATAGGACAAAACAATAGCATTTTGAAGAACTGCTTAGGTTTCATAACGTCAAGTGATCTTAAAATAATAATAATCATTTAAATAAGTTATTTCACAATTGTGCTTGTTTTGAGTTTCTATATATTATTTATCAATTAGAAGCATTGGCATATATTGCAATTCACGTACTATCACATGGCAGTTCATAAATAACTTAATAAGCAAGTCTGCTTCTTATCACATGAGTTGTGAATATGAAAGTGGTTGCCAACATTAATTCAACAGGTAGGCCTACAAGGAATTTGAGGGAACTGTAGTTCATGTGCAAATTACATATTTGTATTGGGGTATACAGGATGTCCCTGAATAGCGTTAAAAAACGTTAAAACCTCTTCCTCACGTAATAGGTGTGTCAGACAAGTAAAATGATCCAGTAAGTACACTTAGGGCCACAGAGGCTGGGAAGTACACCCATAAATTGACACACAATTTGTGATCTTTGTGGGTTGCAAATTGGGTTAGTAGTATTTTAAATAACATGAACTGCGAATGTGGGTGAATGAAGTGATCATGGATGTGGCCTGGATTGAAAGGGGGGGGGGGGACTGCAGTTTCCCATGACAACCTGTCTGTCTACGGTGTCAAGATGTGTATATACAACTGGACATTGAATCAAAATCTCCTTTGTGTGATGTGATCGATAATGCCTTCGCTGCCCCTCCCTGCCCCGACTATTAGGTGAACCACTTAATGCATTTGAAGTTGCTACTGAGATTTGTAGCTACTTCTACACAGATTGTTACCCTCGAAGACCACAATTTGTAGGGTGGAGACCATCCTCAAAATAACTTATTTTAACTTAAACTTTGGGTTTATAGCAGGCAAAAATTATAATATTTTTGAGGATTTAATTTGTTACACTAAACAATTTTACAGAAGTTATTTTATCATATTGTCCTGTTTTCTTTTAAAATATTCTCATTTGCTGTTAAGACTTTTTCTTAAAGAAGAAGTCTTTACAACCACAGGTTATACCAGTTTAATAACTGTACACAATTTATAATACTGCACAGTCCTTGTTCGTTCTTTAAGAACAAACCACTGCAAGGTTTTGGTATGCAATATCTATTATCATAATTTAGTAGGGTTTCTGATTTTTATTACTTAATTAGAGCAGGTGATATTCTAAATAAAGTTATTTAATTTTGAAATTATATTCACTCAAGTGTTGCAGAATGAATACCATTGTTATTTTAAGTTAACTAGGAGATATTTTACTATGCAAGTTGTCCATACAACTTCTCATTAATTGTCACACAATTATTTGAGATTGTCACTCACTCTTTTAACACACTGCTTGATGGCAGCAATTTTTTAACTGTGAATCAAACTTCATATCCTCCGAAGGGAATTCTTATATCAGTTATGTTCTAACGTCTTTCATGCATTTTAAAGTTGTTATCCGATTTTTCCCTACTAAACCACCTTTCAGTATGAATGTGTGCATGCATGTTTGTGTTTTTGTGTGGGTTGGTATGTGTGCTTGTGTATGGGCTAGTACGTGTGCTTGAAATAGGTGTTCTTCTAGGAAGATATGAGTTCCTCGCCTAGCGACTGCCACAGCCGACTGTTCGGGGCAGAGTTCAAGGCCACCCCATGTCACCAGAGGCAAGTAGCCAAGTTTATCAGGTCATGTTCTATTCTTTCAACAGGTGTTGCTGAGATACTATACTTCATGAAGTGTATTTATATTTACATGAAAATTACTGCTGGGCTTTGGATGATAAAATTCCAACCTTCTGAAATATGTCCAGATTTAGCAATCTTTACTGGATGTCCACATTAGATGCGTAATAATTTACTGAATAACTTTTAACACACAACTCTTGACTGTCAAGGTTTCAATACAGATCCATCAGTATCGTTGTCAATGATGTGTAGAAGTATGGCCTAAGAGATATGGTGATGTGTGTTTGTGGTGATGTGAGGGTTTTGTTGTGTGTTAACAGGGTGTTGAAGCCCCCAGGTGGTGGATCCAGCAACATCTTTGGTGCTCCAGACGTGCCAGAGGCCTCGCCCCGCCGCCGCAACCAGAGCCACTTGCAGTCATCTGTGCTAGCAGGCACCGATATGAACACCCCAGCACGTGCCAAGCCTGGTAATAACTCTTACGAGAGGCTGTTTGGCGAGCCGGAGCCCCGCCAGCCGTCAGCCACTAAAAACAGGCTCAAAAGTAACATTCCTATAGGTGGAGAACAGGCAAACAAGCTTGTCAATGGCGCCGCCCACAATGGCTACGACACTCACAAAGGTTGGTAGTTCACTAGTGATCTTGAAACACAGCTCTCTCCCTACCTAGCTGTATGCCTGAAACTACTGTACAGTAGTGTGAGGTCCTCTATAATTAAAGATAATAGTTTTGCTTTTCAGTACACTGTCACCGGTTAGTTGTGGAATACAAAACAGTGCCTAAAGTGCACTGATTGATGCACTCATTTTCCTTATTTTATCTCTGGTTTTGCATACAATATGCTTTTTGGAACATTAAATCAAAATAGACTACACTGTAAGTTGCTAGATATGAGTTTGGTGTCAATATTTTCATGCTTCATTCCATTCAGTCATTATGTAAATTCATGTTGTATATGCACATTTTCGTCGCATAAAAATTGTGATAGCAACAGTGTTTGGATAACTAAAATTAACAAGTGTCAGTGAGTTTCATTATCTGAGTGATGTGATCTCGGAAAATTGAAAAGAAAATCTCTTCACCGGAAAATTTCTCTACGCTTTAGCTAGGTTAATTGGCATTATTAATGGGTGGCTTATGGAAGGGGACGGCGGGGCTTTTTATGTCCCCGTGCCCCTAGATAAATTACAGTTACATTGCTTATTTTAAGTATGGAATATGAGCTAAATGAGGGTTGTACCAATTATCAAATTGGCACACACATAGCACAACAAACAATTAAAAATTAAATATGGACGGTTAACATAAAAACCTTTCAACCTAGGCTATTTGACTTAGGTCCTTCTGGTTCTGGTTCATCTTCATAAATCCAGTGTTAGTCTATGGCTGTACATTTAAATGAAAACTCGTTAATCTCGTGTGACTATTTCTTGTGATTGTAACCAACTTCATGTTTTTCTTAAACTGTTTTCAGTCCATAAACTTTGTTTGCATCATGATTACAATAAAATTCACAGTTTGTTTTGTAACTTCAAATTGCTTTACATATACAATGGCATTGATGGTGTTTGTTCTTTTGCAATTGGTATGCTATGTTGTGTTCAGAAAACAAAGCGGCAAAATAATACTAAGCATTCACTCTTAAAAGGCTTACATAATTGGATAAAAGTGATTAAAGATTTTAAATCCACGAAAAGAAATTGCACAGTAAAGCTGTTCAGCCAATGATTGCACCTGTTATGGGCAGCTAGGCAAAATATTTGTTTAAAATAATTTTTTTCATTTATTTTTAATGTCCAACAACTGTGCAGCAGCTGGCCAAAGAGCTTACTGAAACTGTGTAAGCAATTTGCAGTGTAATTGTAACAGGTGTCTTAATGTACCCAATATTAAGCGACAAGGAAGATGTTCCACTATTTATCTAAGTTGAATAACTGTTGGTATCCGTGGTGCACTGTATTGAACACTGTATTGATTTAGGTATAGCCAAGTGGTACTTAAGTATCAAAAACTTTTTAAATATTCATTCTATAGAGCCTTGAAGTTTGTAAAATGTTCCACCAATCTGTTAAAGTACAACCAACATATGCCCACGTTATAGAGAAATGTGTAGTTGGCCCTGTATGAAACATTAGTGCTGAAATAATACCCACAAATAAAGCCTTTATTTCCCGCTTGCAAAGTCGACAAGAAAATCAGATAACATTGCTAGCAAATACAACCTCTGTTTCTCATATCAATATACATATCTTTATCTCGTATCTGTTTTTTTACAATATTCATGAAACACTATCCAATTGAAATGCTTGTGAAATGTTTACGAATGTCGCTGCTATTAAACCCTATAATTCCTCCCCCCCCCCCCCCATCCAACTCAAATTCTTGTTATTAGCATGTCATGAATGGTTACATAACTTTAGAACAGTTATATTTTTTTGCTGTGCATTTGGTATTGTTAACTTATGCTCTGCTGATTGTGACATTTGGAACTCTGTTTAATGGATTTGCTAACTGTATGCTATCACTTTATAAAATTTTCACGAGATTGATGTGCTATGTATTACTACACTACACTTTGCCAATCTCAGTTGTTTTAGCATACGTTAATCAGAAAGTTTGGCATAAGTTACTCGGATTTTTAGGCATTTACAATGCATTAGAAATCTTCCTTCCCTCTATCTAAAATTTTGTGATAGTTCTTTATAAAAATTTTTTGTTATACATTCTACCTCAGCTTAAACGAGATAATACACATTTACTGTTATTTCAGTTTTAAAATTCGGTCAGATGTTTTGCTGCAGCTGTGTTTCAAGATGACAGTGTATTTATTTACTACCTTGCATAACATTTCTCGACAGGTTGTTCGCCCTGGATGGTGTAAGCTACAGGGTGTGTGTGGGTGCGCTCGTAAGTCTGCTTGCATGAAGGGAAGAAAAAGGAAAATTGGAAATGGGAGGGGGTTGGGCATGCCTCTTGCTGAAACTGTGTAGCTTAACTTGCCGTAGTTTGCCTGCATTGTCTCTACACTCATACGATATAGTGTTGTGTCTTAATATCGTAACACATTTCTTGACTTTTATTCATATTGTGCTTACTACAAACAATGGTATCTTCATTGCTGCTAAGCACAGTCTGTAAATTTTAAACCACTGTTTGGTGGATTTGTTTGATTTTTGTGCATGTGTGTTACTGTATTTTATGGGAGTGGTTTTGGTTTGTATTTAGTGTAGTTTTCGTTAATCTTTATTTTGTAGAGGCTTTGTAAATCATAGGTGCAAATACATACTACAGCATAGTTACCAATGCTATTTTTGGCTTTTGAATTGGCTTTTGAATTAAAATTCTTTGAAGATCAGTTGGGATAGGTGCAACTGTCTAAAAACACGAAGGATTTGTGCCAACCAATTGAAGGAAAATTATTAGAATTACAAATGTTTTCACATTTGACATTGAATCAGATTGAAGTCTGCAGGATGTGTTAACAGGGAATTTTTTTGTTCTGCTGAATTTTTTATCAATCATTATAATAATTTTGAAAATGATGCCATATAACAGGCAGTATTCCTTCACATGTTCCATAGGATGCTACATTCATAAGAGCAGAGAAAAATAAATTTTACACTATAAATGTGTAAGACAGTGGTAAAGTTGCTTTTTGTAACTTACATGCCATTGAAAGGATGAAATTAACGTGTCTGTAGACTTGCATTCATGAAGTGAAGAAATGTGAACTGATTCATACTGCTAATATTTTTATTAGTAGGTGTTTGTGAGTACATGTAGTTCAAAAACAATTAAAGAAAAATAGAAAAATTTTAATGAAATAAAACGAAAATTCTACTCCTTGGTGGATTGATTTACAGAACTGCAGTGTTCATACAAGACTGAAAGGAAGATGTAACGTGAAAACTGAAAACTAAGATGTGCAGTGTTGCAAAAATTAATCATATTTTGTGACTTTGTTGCATCCTCTGAAAGATAGTTTCAACACATTAAATAGAACAACACTGAAAAGATTTTACTTCTTGTACACAGATGTTTCAGTTCATACCTGCTCTTACATGAGGATGTAAAGTACAAACGCCTGGCTGCACTCTGACAGCAGAGTTCAAATCATCATCTAAAATAATTTGCTGTTTAGTCTCAAAAGGTCAGTAAAGTATGTCAATCTACGAAACTTGCATTTTATTATACAGTTGCAGAATTACTGAAGACAATGCATTCCAAACAACAAAGCAATATCCCTCTGAAACTTATGTGATTTAGTGAATTCAGTGAGCATCCAGAGCTGGCTTGCAGGCACAGTAGATAGATACAGCTCTCCTGTAGGTGGTTTATTGGCAGGGGAAGGCGGGTGGGCAGAGGAATGCGTGGTGGTGGGTGCGGATGGTTTTGGCTGCATGCGAGGGTCTCTTGGTTGCAGCGTATCTGCCGCGCAACCCGGTCACTGGGCACGGGATGATGGACAGAGACTCCCAGCTACGCAGAAGTGCACGCAGAAGAGGTAAACACTGTTCTCAGTCTCAGCACACTAACACAACTGCCATTGCAGTTCATGTTTTTTAGCTCTTGAAGTGTTTAAATGGAAGCAACTAATCTGTACTGATACATCAGAGAATGCAGACCATGGGTGTAAGACTTTAACTGAACCCCTCTTCCTTTTCTGTGGTAGAGTATTTATTGGATCAGTCAAATTCAGAAAATTAAATTAGGGATGGTTTCAGAATTGTATAAACGTACAGGATAACAATTCAAGGTTTTTTAACTTTTGAACTGGCAATATTTTGATGTGTTTATATTGTGAGTAAACAAATGTTTTACATATGAGCAGCTTCCGTGCATAACTCGACATGTCCACTTTAAATGATGGTGTGAAAAACCTGCGATTCAGAGCGAAAATTTCTAAATATATCTAACTATGTATAGTGAAAAATAAGGAATTTAACTAGTGTTTTATATGGAGTTTATAATTTTAAAAAGTACAAATGAATATGGCAGATACCGTAAATCACA
>PNEQ01073949.1:30314-43511 GCA_003012365.1 Medauroidea extradentata
AAAACATAATTTATGTAACATATTATGAGAAGTCTCTTTCCCCCCCCCCCCCTGATTTTTCCCACCAATAGTTTAGTAGTGGATTTTGAAGTACAGATACATGCTACCGGTGACTTAAAAAAGGCAACCATTGCTATTCATACAAAACATGCTGGTTCTTTATTCAAGCTGTTTTTACAGTAAAAGTAAAAACTATGTTAATAATTACAAACTATTGTATTTTCGTTTAACATTTAATGTAGGCCTATATGTACATTTCTCATTCTATGATAAAGTGAAAGTATTTTAAACCAATTTTAAAGATAAGCATTTTTAGTGAAAGTGCTGTTGGTCACTGTCTCACAGTTTTTTCATTCATTCTACTTGTAATAAATACAATTACAACTTAAGTGCAGTAAATAATATTAGATTAAATCATTTGTTTATGATGTACTTGATATCAACAAATATATTTCAGTTCACATGTAGTAAAAACTTGTGATACTTGGTAATACCTAAATATAAATTCTTGGTAGTAAAATCATGATGCATGTTGTACCTCGCCCAGGCATAATTAAGTTTGCCTTTCGTTAACAAACAATAGATTGGTTTTGTCACACTTAAAATAAACTCCAAAATGCAGATTAACTAACTGACAAATTAATAAGTTAAACAAGAAGAAAAGTAATCTTTAGTGTATAAAGCATTCGCCACATTCGAGAACATTTAATTTTGTCTTAAAATTTAAAATGCTATAAAACCTGGAAATATGTGTGTATCATTGTTATATGATATGCTTTTACGTCTATCACATAATTAAACATTATGATGAAATATTTTTGAATTGCTGGGATTATGTAGTATGTAGTGTCACTATAGGCGGTTCAGGATAAAACCCTGCTTAAGTTCTATTTTCAGCTATTTAGAATCTTTCCGCACGTAACTGCTAACGATGGGAAAATGTCCCACCTTTCTGGACACGTCACTTGATGGTTCCGTGTCTAAGATAAGTTGTACAGTCAGTATAATTCCATATAGTTTGTTGAAAAAAAAAATTATTAATTATATGAAATACAATAATGTCTATTTCAGTTACTTTTATTTCAATAATGTTATATTTAATTAAGAAAGTACATGGGACTATATTGCAAAATTTCGCTGCCAACCATACAAGCTGTGAGGCAACTAGAGTTAATGTTTAATTGTATTCAGTGACGGCTAGTGATATTTTTCAAAGGTTAAATTTTTAGTGTTCACTTTATCCAGAATGACCTATACTTTCATCTCTTTCAATGTTTTGGCAGTCATTGCAGTTGCCATCTTCAGATAGTCTGTTGATACTCGTACTCATGAATAGCTTTTTTTTACTCTCAAACCTACAAGTAGTAATGTGGTCTTGTTTTCAAAATGCAGTAGTTTCTTTCTTTCTTCCCGTCCTTCATTCCTTTCTCAGTCCTCAGTGTAGTTTAAGTGCATGCTGGAAAAATTTACCTATGGAATTTTTCACAAAATGTTGAATTCTGCTTATCTGGCCTGTTGGTTCGGAATTTGTCGTACTTTTTTGGTCCCTATAATGGTTCCGGTTTTCAACTTTGTTTCCTTGTTTGGTACCTATTTGAAGCATGTGTGTTCTCTTAAGTCCTAATATTTTTGTTTGAAGATGTTTGAGGCCCCTGCGGATTTGTCACAGTATGTTCATAAAACAGGTTTTTTCTACGAAACTATTCCACGTGTGCCCATTGCGCCAACGTACGGAAAGAAAACACTTTTGACAAGGTCGGAATCTAGTTAAGACACCATGCTCATTAAAACACTGTTTTTAAGCCTTCAACATTGCTAAAAACAGTTTTTTTTAGACAACCGTACTTTCAAATGTACTAACAGGATGTACGCTAAACGCTGATATTGACATCCACTTAATATTTGCTACAGACTTTCCACCAAAAAAACCATTGCTTAGTCACACAGTAAAACTGGATTGGTGGGAACATTCCACGCTAGTTCCTTGCTTGGCTCATTGAGACAAAGCAGCATTTGGCGTGCACTTCCAAGGTCACCTTTATTTATCTCCATCACTTTGAGCCTCTTAACGCATAGGTAGACTGCATCCTCCAGGGATTCTTACTATTAAGTTCGAGTTTCCATAGGAAGTAATGACATTTTGATGACACTGTCAAGAATTAAACATATGAAACATTGTTACATGTACAAAAATTTAGTTACTTTAATAAAGATCAGTTTAACACCATCATATTTTAGGCTACATTAATTTTTATTTGGTTTGATTTAAAAAGTCACTCCTGTACTACTGTGAACAACTGGCAATGTTTGTACAAATATAGGTTTTAAAAATATCGAAAAAACATAATCATAAATTACATACATAAATCTAACTCTTTCTCTGAACAGTTGCAATCCTGAGAGTCGTTCCACAGTTACCATCAGGAGCAGGTTTGAAGAATTTTCTGGTAAAACGTAAGGTTTTCCCCTAATTGGTCCAAAATTGTTTTGATAGAAGTGATGTGATATCTTTTTTTTCTTTTCTGGTTTTATAGGATGTTTTGATACTTGGCTGGATGAAATTACTTACCAGCTATGACTCTACTTCTCTCGCTCTTCTATCCATGCATTTGTAGGATACCTTGAATATTTACCAACACGAAAAGCATAGAACCGTAACTGATGTGCATGGAAAGTTTCTTAAATAAGAGTTCGCAGAAGAGGTTGAACTTGTGTATCAAAACATTGTGTTAAAATACATGGGAGTTTCTCTCTGCCCAAACTCTAGAAAGCACTAGATCTTAATCTGTGAATTTTTTTCTCTGTAATTAGTTCTTGCATTAGGAAATCTTTTTTACTATTTACAGTAGAACCCCGATTTTACATTCCCCTGAATTACACTTTCCCCTTAATTACACCATTTTTTCTGGTTCCCATTATTTTCCCTATGCTAACAATGTATTGTATTCCTGCCATTTACACTTCTGTTGATACTTGCTTCCCCTGATTTACACTTATTTTTTTTATGAAGCCATGAATATTTTTCCCTCAAATTACAAATTAAATGTTGATATTGTTTAAGAAGGAGGAAATTTTAATAGAGAGAAAAATGTATACTGTGTTATGTATGTGTACAAAAAGTTTTAAAAACAGAAGGGGCAATTTAATCAATGTTAGTAGTATGCAACACACCTTTTCTTAATCTATGCTCAGAAGAATTTTTATGCTAAACAAAATTTTTTGTTAGAGGGTTATCGTTTTACTTATAAAGACTTTTTGAGGTCACACATTTCATCTGTCCTGCAGTTATGAATTGACTTGTAAAAAATTTTAATTAATAGATGTTTTGTTACAGTTTTTGTTGTTTCCCTCAATTTACACTTTCCCTTCATTTACACCATTTTTCATTTGTCCCTTAGAAAGTGTAATATAGGGGTTCTACTGTATATCATTTTGTAATGTTAAGCAACCAGTGTATAGATCTAATGCTGGAGATTAGAAACAAATGTTGGAAGTCATTGCAGAAAATCTTTCAGAACTTAGCATACTTTACATGTAGTGGATTTTCAACAGAATTGTCACACATTTTATGCAGTTTCCTTATTGTGACATCTCTTGGCAGGTACACACACCAGGATAGTTTCTTATTGTAGTGACTGTCTGTAGCCTTTAAACATCCTGTGAATTTCCTTACCCGTTTCTTTTTTAACTGTTTAGTGTAAAATACGACCGCCATGATTCAGTTACACGGAATAACCCTGTTCTTTCGAAAATACTTCCGGCTCACTGCTTTCTGTCTACCTAAACATTGGTTGTACTGAAATACACATCCTCCATTTTCTACACTTCAGGAGCCCCGTGATTGTAGGCACAGAGAGAATCAGAATTGTACTACTACGCAGCCTGATCAACACACTACCTATATATTAACCTTGGAAGAGAACAGAATATAATCGCGTCTATGGAAGTCAAAGTATGATGTTTGTAAATGGCACTGCTGTGTTTCACTTATCGTAAGATAAATTGCAGCACAATATAATTTTTATTTCTTGCCTTCCAACTTTGCAGCACCATTTAGTAATTGCCTACTATCTGCTAGAAAGCAGCACTTGGTGAAAACACATTATTATGGACAATGGTAGATCCATACCCACTTTAAGAAGTTTATATACATTTTTTTACATACGTCCAACCAAGTGCGACAACTGAATGTGGACATCGAATTTAGAACAAAAACTCTTACCTTAGACATGTTTGGTTGGACATAACTGGATTTTGCGATATCACAGTACGATAGTGCTCTTAAACCCAGAAAAATGGTCTGACTTAGCATAAAACCTCAATTATCACTAATGATGGGCATGTTGTGTTTATCGTGAAAGCTCCTCATATATAGAGGAAAAGAGCTACAGCGAGAGAGATATTAATAATTGTAGCATTGTACTTGTAGGGTTAGGTTTCATTTACATTAATTATAACCCACCATCAGAATTTAATTCATTTCATAACTAGTATACTGAAAATATGTTAATGTAAAATGTGTGTCCAAGAGAGATTATTGGTAATGTTTCTCTGTTAAGTCATGTTTTTATGGACATTAAAATGGTCTGTTTTCTCTGCAGGAACATTAATAAAAGAGAGTTGTTACTGAATTTAGAATCGTAATAATTAAGGCCAATATAATGAAAATAATTATGTTGATAAAATATTCCATAGAGAGAATTTGGAAAAAAAAATTGTTATTTATGAAAAGTGTTAGTGTGTGTTTGTGTTCAAATGTGTGTATCTCACTTCTCTGCTAGTGTTGTTATTAATGTGTTTTGTGTTCCTGTTTGCCAAGCATTTCTTCCTGTGGGACAGTTTGCATTCAGTAAGTTGTCTGAGCTTGATGTGTTGCATCGCGGGCGGGTGTGTGAGTAGTCATGTAGTAGTATGCATTTTCTGCAACATTGCATCATGTAGTCGTGCATTTTGAATGCTGCACAAGTTGTTGTTGTCTTGTAGTCTACTGTCTATATCTGGGTGTAAGTAAAGATGTCTGGGAGTGACTTTATACATATGTAGAACTGTAAATGTTGCAAAGAGTATGTTCTAGTTAAACACTTTTGGGTGTTGTGGTGGAGTTGATGAGATGACATGTGATTATTGTATAATGCTGTTCAGTTGTGAAAGTACACTATGCTAAAGTATTTTAGCAGGTAGGTTGCAATTTATTTTCTCATTCATGATACAGAGCTGGGTGGCACAATGGTAACCGGTTGGACTTTTCATTTGAGAATACCCGGGATCAATCCCTGGCACGAGCCATACGGATATCGGTATTTCCATAGTTTCCCGAAATAACTCCATGCAATTGCTGGAATGGTTCAACAAAAGTTCTTGCTGCCTCCTTTCCCTGTTCTTGTCGTTGAATGAACTAGTGTCACCATCAGCCTCTAAGGAAGTCGTTGACGAGATGTAAAAGGTAACTTTCAACCAATGTAGGCTTACGTGAAATGTAGTAGTCCCAGGACGATAAAATTGTGATATTTTTTCATGAAAGTTACCAGCTAATAATGATGCTAAATTTTAATTACATTAAGATATTCTGTTGCGCAAGTATGTCGTATTTAAAATTACAGTTTGATTTAGTTGCTTGAATTTTGGCAAATTTTCAGTCGAGGAACTTTCATTTGTGCTAGGTAGTGGGGATGGATAGGTGGAATGTTACTGGACAAAACTTTCAGAAACAGTAGTTTCCACACCAGAGTTTCTTGAAACGTTACAGAAAAGTGGAGGTCCTGGAAGTTACGCAGGTTAATGTTACCGATAATCCATCAACTTAAATGTTATCTGGGTTATTAACATTTTAATGTAATGATGAGACGATTGGTTCCTTGGTATCCCGGTTCTGTAAGGAACTGAACCAAATCTGCACCGACAGTCTTTATAACCTGGATATATGGTTCTCAATGTCTAACTAAATTATGAACTGATGTATTTACTGCTACAAAATATAACATCCACATTTTTTGTTACGCTCACTATTTTGAGCATATTAAATCATTTGTCAAAGTTAACTAGTGTTTCTCATTTTTCCGATAGTTTCTAGGAAGCTTTCCGTGGAAACATTAAATTAAATTTCACAAATTTCCAACAATTACCCATCCCTACTAGGTAGTACAGAATTGTTTATGAATTTGTTCATTTAATGATAGCGAAGCTCCAGCAGCTCTTTAGGGAAGTGTCCATCCAAGTCAAATGAATGTCATTCTTAGTTATATTTTAAGTTTCTTGTTGAGATGAGAGGTGATTAAGCATAATAGTACTACTGTACATTTGCTTTTATCTTTGTATTTCAATGCTTACAGCAAAGGATGTACGTAAGTGAATTTAAAGAACAGAAAAAAATTTAAATATTAAATTGTGGTTAGGGTCCATCCCCTGCATCTCCTGATCAGCCCTCTAAACACACCTCTGGCTGTGAGGATGTGGATGTACTCGATGGACGAATGTTTCTGTAGCTTTCTGACTGCCTCCTCTTACTTTTCCCTGCAGATGGCAACCCTGTTACTGGAGAGGGTTACGTGGCCAATGGAGAGAAGGCAGCTGCGCCTGCCGGGGATGCCCCTAGCGTCCCGGCTGTGAATGGGACGGCAACCCAAGCCCCTGCCCCAACTGCTCCTGCTCAGCCAGCCAACTCAGCCCGTCGCGTGCCTCCAGGTGGCTTCTCTTCCGGCCTCTGGTGAACGTGAACGCCTACACCACCTCAACAGCTGCCGAGCTCCCCACAACTACTTTTCTTTTGTCATTGGCATTCCATTTTTAAGTAAATCTTGCTGTGATGGGGATCGGCATGAACCACTGGTTCACTTCTCGATACTTAATCTTCTTCCGGCCCTTTCATTTCGACACAAAAAACTGTTGAAAAAAATTTTATATGTCTTTTAAAGTGTAATGAGTTTGATGTGTCTGATTATTTGTAAGTCATGAGTTTTCATAAATTTGTGAAATGACTGTAGGTAGTTTTAGTACAGAATAAAAATTTTTGTCTATGCTTGTTGGAAACTATTAAAAGTACATAAATGTATTTGAAAAGTCGTGTATTTGACCACACACTAATGTTGGTGCCTTTTAATATTGCTGAAGTATGGGTGTGGCTTCTGATGAATAAGTAAGAAAGTATTTCCTTCTAGGTTATTCTTATGCAGCAGTTTGAGCAGTCTGATGCTGTATATATTAATTTATTATTTTATCAATTAGAAATTGTTTTTTCATACATTTTTAGTTTTGTTGGTAGGTTGTCAGAATTCTGACTGTGTTGATAGTATGAGTTGGCTAATATTATGTTTTTCCAGGATCTTTCGAATTATAGAAGAGTATATCTTGCAGTGATCATAGATTTGAATTTGTTTTGGTATATCAAAACATAACTCAAAAGTGAAGCTGTATTTGAGACAAATAACGAAAAATGTACTGCCACTTGCTGTCGAAATATACATTTTTTACAAGTATTGTGTTTGGAGTTTTTTATGCCCCTTATTTTCTTTGGATTGTCATGTTGTTGAAGTTCGTGGATGTTACACTGAAGTTTAGTAGGCCCTATTTTACAATCTTATGGGGAAATTAACATAAAAGTACATTGTCACATTTACTGTTGCTAAATGCGTAATTGAGATATAAATTAAAAGGTTTCTTAAAATAGAAGAGGTTGTTTTAAACAGTGTCTCAAATTCCACATGGCTATGTTTACATATTAGTAACTCCCCTGAGAACTGATACAATAACGAAGGTTAGAAAGTTCCTTCATTTCATTTACGATATAATTAGCTTTTCTCTAATGTTGAAACATCATGTTTACAGTTTGTAAATGTTTATGTAATTAACACAAATTACAGTGTCTCAAGTACTAAACCAATGACTCGAATCCACGTGGCATTGTTTACATTCCTGTATGTCTTAATAGCTCGACAATAATAATAAATAATTTCCCCTTTGTCACCTTTATTAGCATCATTTATTCTGTGCTTTATGCTAAAACGTTAGCTTTTATTGTACAATAGCAAACACACTCAACTCTTGACCTCAATATCCATAGTACTTGGAGATTTATGGTGTTCTCGACACATCAATAAACATTGTTTTAACATGTTAAGGTGCACCATGCTGCAAATCATCAGTTCTCCCACACACTTAAAATTTGCTGATGTAGTACATGTATCCTTACACAATTTGCCAAGTACAGCATTGTTTCAGAAGTTATTTTTATAGTACACATGTGGTTTCACTACTTTATTATTATTGTTATTATTAATTTTATTGTTATTATTATTGTTATTACTTTAGTGCTGAGCGAACCGAACCTAATGCAAAAAAATATTCTTTTGAACTTAAATAAACCCATGAAATATATATTTTTTAATTTTTTAAATTTAGCTCTAGCATAAAATTTGTGTACATAGATTATATAATCATAAAAATAACTATAGCATAAGATTAAGCATTTTGCATCGTAGTACTGTTATGCAAAATTAAAAATACTGTATGAAGAAGTTCATTTAAAATTTTTTAAAAATGTTATCTTCTTTTTATGGCATTTGAATTACTTGATTTGACAGAAAAAGTTTACAATACATTACAAACTATTGCCAAAAATTAAGTTAAGTTTACATTATACAATACAGTTAGTTTGCTGCAAAGCAACCTGACATCAATTTAACATTTTACAAAATTTGTGGGTCTGATTCCCACATTAAGCCAATAATAAATTCCAAGTTGTCATGAAGAAGAAAAGTCTTTCCTACATGGGCAGCATTGAGGGATCCTCTTCTAGGTGTGACATTTCCAGCTTTTGAAAAAGTCTCTCACTGCTCACAGATGTAGCAGGAATGGCTAAGAACTCTTTAGCAGCAACAAAGAAAATTGTCTTCATTTTGTCTCCACCAGGTGCAAGGATTTTCTGTTGTATTTGTTGGCATCTTGATGCATTTGTCCGTGTCATCCTCTGAGGAGTTGGAAGCATACGTACTCGTACTAGTACTGGCTGAAACACATTTTTCAAATGCCTTCCAGAAAGAATATTGCTTTGCTTCGGAAAGTACTTTAGGTGATGGAGGGGAAGATGATTGTGTGTCATCTTCTGTAACCTGCAGCTTAAGTTCTTTCAGAAGCATTGCTTTGCCTTGTTGTAGCTCACATTCTTCCAAAATCAAGCCCTTAAATTGTGGGTCCAACAGCATGGCAAGGAGGTATCATAGTTTGTGCGGAACAATGAAAATTTTTTCCATAAAAACACCAAACCCAGACCTTTCTGGAGTTGTCAAGTCTTGTAATTTACTTAGAACACTGCTACTGATTGGGATCATCATTGACAGAGTTGGACTACCTTCCTTACAAAGTTCTTTGGTGGCTTCTTCCATTGGGTGCAGGATTTCAACAAGTCCAATTGCAATATCCCATTCCTTCAAGTTCAGACACACTAATTTGCCAGACTTAGCAAGTTCTGCTGACACTGCTGCTCGCTGTTCAACAAGGCTGGCCAGCATATAGTACTCTAGTTTCACCTTGTTGCTACCATCGTTTACAATATTTGGCGGGGCAAATTCAACTGCTCCTGAAATAATCTTATGTCAGGCTAAAGCTTGAGTGCTGGAGTTGTAGTGGCCCACAATTGACCTGGCTTTCTTCAGCATTGGACTCAAAGCTGGTCTGAGCGCTGTTGGCATCATGTACAGCTAGTTGTAGTGAATGAGCTGCACATGAAATGTGTGTCCATTGTGTGTGTAGTATGGCTGAAGTCATATTTTTTGCGTTGTCAATCACTACAAAAAGGGCACTGTTGAAGGTATGTATTTTCCAGTTGTCCAGCATACCTTCCCCTTTAGCCTTGATATTCATTCCGGTGTGGCTTAGGGAAGAAACTGCACTCTAATGTGAAACTTCTCAATTCCACTTCTTGGGACATGTAATGGGCTGCAAGTGATATACAGTATATGGATCTTGAGCAGCAGATGTCCAACAGTCCACTGTGACAAACGGAATGAATGCCCTTTCTGAAGTTTGCAGTCAACATTTCTTCGACATTTTGTTTCGTACTGTCGTAAAGCTCAGGTATGACACACCGTGAAAATGTGTCTTAGATGGTATCACAAGCACATATCTGGGTTTAAGGGTGTGAACCAGATCTTTAAAGCCTTTATCATTGATTACTGAAAAAGGCTGATAATCTGTGGCTATCATCACAGCAATCTGTTTCGTAATTGCTCTTGAACGAGTACTGTTTGAAGGTAAACAAGGGCTAAACATTGTGTTGAGGGTTTGTTGTCCACTAGCATCTGTCACAGCAGATGCTTTAAGACTTTGGCTGGCTTTTAAATATTCACTTTTTACTTGTGAATGCGTATCTACCTGCCTAAGAAGGGTAGATGTAGTACCAACACTTGCTTGCAAGTGTTGCAAATGCCAACTTGTGAAAAATATTTCCACTGGTGCAAATCTCTTAACATTTTCTACCCATTTCTGCCGCTGGCACTTTTCATTACTTACAAGATGCTCTCTCAAAGATGTCGGTGATATTCTGTACCAAAACATCGCAGGTTTTGCACTTGGCAGCTTGTGTAAAACGGTTCTACAAAACTATGATTTAGTGCTTTTAATAGATTGATCACAATGGTCAGTATTCTACACGTGTGGGATACCTTCAAAATGTGATAAAGTTGAAGGAAATGATGAAATACTGCTAGAAGAAACGCTAACTGTCGTTTGCTGGGTGGACGGACGCTGTCTATTAGGCGAAACTTCAGACATTTTTTGCTGTGGTTGTTGATCTGGATCATCCTCATCTTTTTGCAGTTCGAACAAACATTTCCACCTACTCATCGCTGATAACATATGATCTAATAAAAGTCTGAAAAAATGTAGCACTGTGTACTCAGTGAAAGAACACAACAAACAGTGTACCACGATGGTGGCCAAGTGAGTTAGGAGTGTTGTAAAAAAATACTGTACTTTACAGTACACCATACGGCAAAAAAAATTACGTTAATATCACATTTTATCAAGCAGTCTTTAAGAGTGCATTGACATATAAATTCGGGAGAGTGAACCAAGTTAGTTATCCATTACAATTAGTAACAAATTTTACTGTATATTATTATGGAAGTTTTTAAGTTTTATAAACGGAAGTTAGCAGATGCAACTGCAAATAACTATAAAGTTAGTAGCCATTAAATTGCCTCGCCGTGGCCGCCATACTGCGTTCATTGTCCCTGCTATGTTTACTTTTACCGGGTTTACGTTCAGGACTAACTCCAAAATTATATAATTTAAAACAGCAAGTAGCACAATAAATTATATCGGACTTCTTTTCATTAAATTTTTTTCTCTTAAGTGTTTTCATCTGCTCGTATGAAAAGCAAGATAACTTAAGTTTGTGCATGTAGAAAATTAGGTCAATTGGTCACGACGTAACCCTATTTATTTTATGCTGTAAAATAAGGAAACTGAATCACGGATGTTTGAAGTGAAGTTTACAAAATTTTAACTTAATAGATTCATTAAGGTATGTTTGCCCGTTTTACAGTAGATGCATACGCATACGCAGATATATTTTGGACACAAACGTAAAGGTCTGTTGCGTTTCAAGATTGCGATGATAATTATCCTGTACGTCGTAACGTGTTTTTTTTTACCACTTGTGTCGTTTATCAGTCCGAAAAACATATTTTTTTAATCGAACATTCAGTTTTTGAACATTATTTAGACTTTTCGAACCAAACCCTTTTGTTCAGTTCGAAATTTTAGAACTTTGCCAGCACTATTATTGCTATTACTATAGAGAACAGAGAAAGGGTTTAATATGCTTGCAAAATCATCTTGTTCCACCCTTGTCACCTTTTCCTCACGTGATAATGTATCAACACCCAGCTGTATTGCATTTGTTTCAAGCTTTGCAAAGTTAAATAAGTCTTAAGATTGCGTAGCAGAAATGTCTAGATAGGTAATAGTGAGCAGTTGCATCATCAATATAAAGTGCCTCATTACACTTGAGACACTGCTAAACTTTGCGTCTCCTTTTACGTAGTGATTTGCTTTTTAAGTTACCCTGCTATTGAATTAAACATTTCAAGTCAACAAATGTGTGCTGATAAAGAAGTATGAATTACATTGTTGTCATTAAAGTGCAGTACTGTGTCTTATTTGATGACATTTCTTATTCTGTCAAAATCATTTAAAAATTTTAATTTTAAAATGTGTTACCTTATTTTTAGCAGAGAGATGGAAGAATTGGTTACAATATTTCTATGCTTGCACCCTTTTATACTGTGACAGGTTTATTTATTTTTATACACATATGTAGTCAACTCCAGGCCGGTTTACAACTCTACAGGTAAAGTGTTCTATTTCTTTAAGTTAACGTAGAACAGTTATTGACTTAAAATAAATAAGATTATATGAAGTGTAAAAATAAAAAAAAAAATTAAATAATACGCTACAGGTTGTATAAATAGCTACTTTTTGGGCTTGATTATTCTAGTGTGTTACAGTGCCAGCATGCGCATCCAGATCTTCCAGTCATGACCTGGCGACTGAACAAGCATTACGGTACCGTCTCCACTATGTGCATGCCTAGATCCTCTGTATTTTCTCTCTGCATGGATTCGTGGTTAAACAGGTATCTAGGTGACCAGCGTACTTAAATCCTCCGTATTTTATCCTTACATGGTTTGGGGGCTGAACGAGTATCTAGGTACAAAACGTGGATGCAGACAGTACAGAAACAAAATGGAGACACTTTTGTGCCTCAGTCTGTATGCTCTACTGTGCAGCATGCTGGACCAATTACTGACAAGAGTAGTGATTTACTTTGTGGTTACAGGCCGTTGTAGAAAAATGTTTTAATTATTTCTTCCTTTTTTATTTTATCCTAGCGAACATCAACTCTGGCATGCAAGAATATTATTACGAGAACACACAAGAATTAACAACATTACAGCTGACTATTTAAATTGAAATAATGGGTACTCTGGAATTAGCGACAGTAATCCAAAACTATGTTATGCTGTATGATGTAAATACTAGCCTGTGTGTATTTTGATCAATTTTATCTTGATTTTATTCACATTTTCCAAACATGTGTACAGCAGACATGTCGCATGTTGGTGAAATGCACACAGCCCAACTCGCCTGTTGAAGTTTTACACCGTCCCCAACCCTCTTGTACCTTCCCCCCCCCCCCCC